>VSMD01136046.1:0-21804 GCA_008750895.1 Mirza zaza | reverse complement strand
CAAATTGCAAAATTTTCAACCTGAAAGTCCAGCGAACTATAAACTCTGCTTCTTCTCTTGCCAGCTGTCCAGCATAAAAGGTCACCATCCTTTGCCAGGAGGAATCTTGTATCATGACATTTGTTTATTTGCTTGTTTTCTACTTATATGAGGTCTTATAAAATGCAGCTTCCTTACACTCCGATACAGTAACGATTTTCGGAGGGATTATTATGTAGAGGCTTCCACACATATGCTGTTTTAAACCTCACGGCAGCCCTAACGGGTTGATTATGCCACCTTCTTTTTACAGAGGAGAAAATGGAGGTTTAGAGGATTTGAGTAGCTTGCCCACGGTTACACAGGCAGGAGGTTGCAGAGCCAGAACTTACCTCATGCAAGACTTCTAACTCCTCTACACCACAACCATTCAACCCAAAAGAAATGGAAAACATTTGTGCATTCATGGGTCTCCAGGCATATGCCAGGCACCGTGCTAGGCCTAGGTCAATGGGACAGGAAGATGACAGAAGTAAGATTTCACAGGGGCAGGCAGAGGGAGAAGGTATAGGGTCCAAAGATCCTAGGTTGGTTCCAGCAGGTATCAGTATCCGGAGATTTGCATGACAGTAAGAGATGGGGGTAGGGGTAGGGGAGACTCCTCTTCCCCTGGATGGGGGTACTGAGGGGCATATGCAGAGCTAAGAGTGCCTTCCTTCTGGGTTAGGTTAACTCTGTACCAGAAATTATGGAGATCCCTTGTAAGGGTAGAAACAGAAATGAGAAAGAAGTAGGAAGGCCTCTAGTGTAAACCAAACTAAACCACCGGACTATACAGAAAGAAAAAGAACTGTGGCTCAGCTGGGTCTTGGAGAGTTTGGTTCTGAGTTTGGGAACTGGAAGGTTGTAGTTCAAATCAGCAGGCTTACGTAAGGACTCTCAGAACCGGTGCTTGCTGATCTCTTGTGGCATGACTCGGCCATGTCCTTTCTCTTTCCTTCTTCTTCTACTGCTTCTGCTGCTCCCAGCCCCTCCTCTCCACCCTCTTCCCCTCGCCTCACAGCTGCTTGTTCGGGGCTTCTACTGCTTCATGAATTCTATTTACTGCTTCTTCCTCTCTGTGTATCTTTTGCCTTCTGTTGTTATCAGAGTTGTAGATTCTGATTCTTTCATTTTCTCTTATTGAGCCCAAACTCCTGAGAGAGAACATCTGATTGGTTCACTTAATCACTATTTCCCTCTTGTGCCAGGCTACCGTATAGGCTGTGGGCTGACCTATGCACTAGCTGCCCTTGGGTCAAGTGCTCATTCCTGATCCAATCAGCCATGACCCTGGGGAAGAGGCAGGGGTAGGGTTCTATGGTACAGAGCATGACCACCTACCTGTGTGTAAAGATGACCTTAAGACCATTCCCTCAGCAAGCAACTGTAGGTGTAGGGTTGACAAATAAAATATAGGATACACAGCTAACTTTCAATTTCAGGTAAGCAATGAATAATTTTCTAATAGAAGGCCCAAATATTGCATGGGACTTGTAAACATTATTCCTTGCTTATGTGAAATTTAAATTCAACACGGTGCCCTGTAATCTTATTTGTTAAATCCGACAACCCTCTATGGGGGGAACCATTAAAAGGAGTTGTGGGTGTCCTTCTAGGGCTTGGGCAGTTTAAAAGAGAAAGGAGGCCGGGCTCGGTGGCTCACACCTGTAATCCTAGCACTCTGGGAGGCTGAGGCAGGCAGATTGCTCAAGGTCTGGAGTTCAAAACCAGCCTGAGCGAGACCCCGTCTCTACTATAAATAGAAAGAAATTAATTGACCAACTAAAAATATATATACAAAAAATTAGCCGGGCATGGTGGCACATGCCTGTAGTCCCAGCTACTCGGGAGGCTGAGGCAGTAGGATCCCTTGAGCCCAGGAGATTGAGGTTGCTGTGAGCTAGGCTGACACCACGGCACTCACTCTAGCCTGAGCAACAAAGTGAGTCTCTGTCTCAAAATAATAATAATAATAAATAAATAAAAGAAAAAGGAGGTAAGAGAGCTAAGGCCATCGATGCAGAGAAGCACATCCAAACTAGTCACGAAAATCAAATAGGAAGCAGGTATAAGAAGCCAGAGATTGTAAGCCCAGGGCTCCAGAGAAGGAATCCACAGGTGAGAGAAGTAGGAGGAGAGTGATCCTGCATACATGCCTAGTGTAGAAAACCATTGTCCTCAGCTGCCTTTGAAGTGACCTCCATGGGCAGCACGTGGGAGGGGGCCCTGGAAGATGGGCGCAGACAGCAGGATTGGCTTGTGCACGATCAGTTCACTCAGACAAAGGACCTAACCAGTACCTGTTAATAGGAAGAGGGAGATGTTAGGGACATTATCCAGTCCCCTGGATAACTTGGTTTACAAGAAGTACCTGTTAATAGGAAGAGAAAGATGTTAGGGACATTATCCAGTCCCCTGGATAACTTGGCTTACAAGATCTAGGCAGCATACAGAACCCCAGCACAGAGAGCACAGAGCAGAAAATTTAAGCAGAAGTCTCGCTGTTCTGATTAGGCAAAGGTAGCCACAAGCCGCAGTTCAGGAAGCAAGTTAGCTTCTGGGACATACTTCAGGCCATTGGGATTCGGGACTCAGATGAGCACAACTAACTTGAAGTCCTGCTTCTGCAGACTGGAGACTGCAACCAACTGTCTGCCAAGATAAGGGTAGGCTCAGGAACCAAAGAGGAATTTGATCTACCAGTCAGTGAGGCAGAGAAGGCTGGACTTGGCAACTCGGACTGTCGCGATTTTGTTCAACTTTCCCTTCCTGGGGATACTGGGAGTTCTAAACAGGCTGGACTTCCCAGAGTTGGGCCTGGCCATGGAGCTCAAAGGAAGAAAGTCTGAGACCTCGATGAGTGGGGAGCAAAAATCAGGTTCAAAACAAAGTTTCGGCAAAGAAGATCCAGCCAGATCACAGGAGCAGTTGGGGAAGCAAAACCTAGAGAGAATCCTCTCAGATCAATGTCCCCAGGGTGCCTGCATCCAACCTGTGGGGTGGCAGATAGGAGTGAGGGGCACTGTTTGGTTTGGACTTTGGTTCGTTTTTTTATCTTTTTGCACCACAATCCACACTTTGTGCACTGGCTTACCTTTCCTAGGTGGCTTGCATGCTGATACTTTCTAATCTTATTTCATTTTTATGTTTTTTAAAACTATGACAATAAATTGATTCCATAGCCCATTAATGGGTAATAGCTCACAGTTTGAAACATGGGGTTAGATTGTATTTCTATGCACCCTTTTACTATTCATTGTTTTCTGTCACTGGCCCTTGGCAATGTCATGTTTTGAGATGTCTACACTTCTCATAAAACTCCTTCTCTGAGAACTGTTTCCTACTTACCCTATATGGGCTCCCCAAAAGGAGTGAGGCTATGGATCCATGTCTACAACATGACATTTCTTATCTGGGCCTATCTGATTGGAGAGGAGTGGACAACTGACCCAAAATGGACCACCAAATGTTTTTTCCCAGGAATTTGGAATTAGATCATTGAGATGACAGTTAGTTAGATGGTGGGTGGTACTTGAGACAGGGCTATAACATCTGACTGTACAGGTGCAGACTATACAATTTTTAGGGATTACCAATCACATAGACTATAATGTAAAAGGTTTCCCCTAGAGTTGTTCAGTGTATAACCTGTAAAACTGTATATTACAACCCTGCTGGAGACTGAAGTTAATTTACTTCCAGGACTAAAATGGTCACATTACATTAAGTACATGTAAAACAAGGTAAAAATAAATTTATAATACTACCAGCTGGAACCAGAATTCAGTTTAGAGAAAGAATTATCTTTTTATGGAAAAGTAATAAGCTGCTTGATAAGCTGCTTAAAGGAATCCTTCAATAACAAACATATGTTGGTGTCAAGACATTAGAGGAGGAGGGAAGCCACTCTGCTTGGGACAAAGAAAAAATTTTCTTAGTTTTTCTCCTAAAATGGACAGAAGAGTTGAGCAATGCTTTATTAGGTGGAAGCTGGTAGATGCTGCCTAGAATGCCAGTCTATAAGCAGTAGTGAAAACTTCACTCAGGTAAATAAAAATGTCACTGAAAATGTGAAGAAAATAGGAAATTTGTGGGTACCAAAACTTCTCAGAAAGAGAAGGATATATTTGTAACAAATAAGACACATGGGGTCGGAGGGAGCCCCCAGAGACATAATTGCATCAAAACAGATAGTTGGCTTCTAAAAGGGTGGGTTGAACTAAACACAGTTCTTTTATTTTACTCAGTGAGGTAAGCATATAGGGGCCTGAGCTGAATTGCTCAGGATGACAGAGTAGAGGCTGAGTGTGATTCTCCTACCTTGCTTTTCCTCCATCCAAGGCAGGGTTCTGCCTCCCCTCCAAATATTGATTTGAAAGACACCCAATTATTAGTCTAGGTAACCAAACTGTTACCCAACCACAGTGAAACCACTTGCTCAAAGCATCCTGGGCATGACTCCAGACCATGATCCTCATACTTGGCTCAGAATAAACCTCTTTAAATTATTTCACAGAGTTTGGGTTCTTTTCCACTGACAGGGCAGAGAATAGTGAAAATTAAGGAGACAGGTTGGAACTAGGTGAACTGAAGGACCAGGGATACTCACCAGTTTTCATTAGCTTGAGAATGGTGACACTGACTATTTATTTGAGGTTTACAGCTACTCTGGGTGTAAGCTCCTCCTCCATTTCTTCCTCATCAATTTGTGACTACAACCTCTCATGGAAGGGAGAAGTTTGTGTGCATGTGTGTGTAACTCCAAAAAAAAAAAAAAAAAAAAGCTGGAACAGAACAGAGACCATTGAGCTGAAGACTTCAAGAAGGAAAGGATTCTATAAGAACAGAAGCTCCATTAGGAGTTCTGAGACTTCCTGGGAAAGGCTTTGGATACACACAGGATAAGGAACTGGGAGTTCATTCATTTCACCTAGACCTCAAGTGAAAGGGAAGCTCTAGCTAATACCTGGGTTACAGAGGAGCAACAAAAGCCAAGCTGCAGAGAGAGAAAGAGTTAAACAGGCACACAGAGACAGATCATTCGCTTCTTATGTTAATTGAGTAGACTAAGCTATGATAACAAGTACACAAAATATTATAATTGCTCAAAAACAATAAGAGCTTATTTTTCACTTACCCAACATCCAGCTGAAGACAGCTCTCCATGTGATGCTTCAGAAACCCAGGTGCCTTCCAACTGATGGCTGTGCCATACCGTGGGGCCTCGGATCTCATGATCTGTATCCAGCCAGCAAGCAGGGGATGACAGCAGGAGGGGCCTTACCAGCTTCTCGGCCTGGAAATGGCCCGCATCACTTCCACTCACATTTTGTTGGCTAGAACTCGATCACGTAGCCAATCACTGCTCGTACAGCCAGGGAAGTGTGGGCTAGCTGTGTTCAGGAAGAAATAGAAATGGATTTTTAGTAAATAGCTGTCAGTGTGTCATAATCCACCCTTCTGGACACCAGCTGTCCATTTGTACCCTTCTTCCCCCATGGAGAGTCCACTCATGCCCTCCTCAAGGAAGAAAACCCAGAGTCCCATGCAGTCGCCATATCTAGCTTAAAGTCCAGGACACTTGAGGTCACATCTTTTCAATCAGGTCTATATGTGGTTCCTCATAATCTAGCAATTTATTAATTAAAAGACCAGTTATTTGCCCCCTAACATACATTTATATACTATGGTGGAATTGGATCTTGACATCTGCAATAAGACTCTCATTCAGAAAAAAAGAAAAATGGAAAGAACACAGTCCTTGGTTAATAGCATGATGGAAGCCTGCCGGGTGGCCACTGTGAAGACCCTCTGCCGGACAGGGGAGCAATATGCCTCACCTAGTCCCTTAATCTGCTCTCTGGGAGGGATTCCTTGTCTATTTCTCCTTACCCTCTGGGAGATCCTTTCTTACCTGTCTTCCTTTTTGGCCTCCTTGAAGACTGAACACTCTTTATAGCTGTCTAAAGAAAAAATTACAACAAATTTAATTTAAAGATCTTAATTGGCTTTATTTGTAATTCTAGAACCAGACAATACTTCATTCCTGAAAATTGAATGCGTGTTCTGGTGAGCCAAGCTGAGGAGGTTGGTTTTATAGGCAGAAAAGGGCTGAGGAAAGCAGAAACAGAAAACAAAACTCAGACTGGACGATGCGAAGTTACATTTCTTGTAAAAGTTAAAACAAAGGCGACTTCGTTATCATTGCCGGCTGAAACTGGCCTGTTTGGGGATTGGGTTATTATCTCTCTCTCTCTCCTAATTTCTTGGAAAGTCAGATAAACAACTTAGTTTCGATTTGGTTCTGTGGAACTTCAGCCTGAGTAAATGCATTTTGGTTTGGTCTATTGGGCCTAGTACAGGAGTTTGGTCCAAACTAATGACCTCCTATAAATTGGACCTAACATAGCCCACTTCCTGCTCATACAAATTTAGGACCAAAGAGTAAAGCTTAACCAATCAAAGATTATTTCATTCAAGCTTCTGATTTCTTTGGTAATACAATTCCCTTGAAACTTCTCATTTATTTGTTTCCAGTAAATTCAAGTGCCGGTAACCATACCTCAATTTCTTTTCTAGACCACAGTCTGAAGACTAAGTTATTTGCTTCCTCCTCTCTGTAGCTTTCTCTCAATTAAATGACAGTTACCTTCAGGCCATCTGAGCAAAAGGTTTGGATGAAAGGCTGCACTCTTCATCTGATCTTTGCTGCAGGGTTGAGCTGTTATATTGAACTGAAAATTCTTAATGGGCTTTTCTCCCCTCAAAGTTTTAGAGAGGTTTTTTTTTTTTTTTTTTGGTTTGTTTGTTTGTTTGTTTGTGGCTTAGTCTTATTTCCATTTTTGGGGCCCAGAATCCATAGGCTTTTCCAAATTTGAAGGCTCTCTTTATTTCCTTTCATTTCTGCTTATAAACTGGTCAGTTATTGCCAGGGATCATATTTTTCTAGTAATAACTTGTTATAAGCAGCAAAGAAGTCAACTCTAACACCATAACATTCTGTCGCTTTATAATGGCTTCCCCTAAAGAGCTACAGGCTCCGCAGATATTTGCTTGGCCTTCTAAATGACTGTAGGCAACAGTATTAAGAAATATTTTGCCCCTGCAAAACATGGGTCACCATTTTTGCAGCCTACTCTGTCTTTCTTTGCCTCCCATTGGACAACTAGTGAGTGTCACCTATTTTGGCTGTTTCATCCATTAGCACTCCTTCTGACACCAATTTCTGTATTACTTAAGGTAAGTAAACTGCTGTTAAAAATAAACCCCAAATGTATAGTGACTCAAACATGGTGGAAATGTATTTCCCATTCACATAACAGTCTGAGGTAGCTGTTCCTGGTCATTAAGAGGCTCCTTCCACACTCGATTCAGGAATTGGAATTCTTTATCTTGTAGCTCTACTATTCTTAAAACTTCATCATCATCTTCATTCAGCTGCATCAGGTAAAGAGAGTGTGAAGGGGCATACCTGCTTATTACAAATTTTGACCCAGAAATCATCCAAACAACTTTCATGCACGTTCCATCGGCAAGAACTTAGTCATGTGGCCGATTACAAGGGAAACCAGAAGATTAGTCCTGTAGAGTTGCTGCTGGAAAATGAGTGACTGAGCACTCATTTTCCAGCAGCAACTCTACAGTTACAGGGGTTGGCAAACTACTTCTGGCAGACCAAATCCGGCCCACTGCCTATTTTTGTAAATAAAGTTGTATTGGAACACAGCCATGCTCATTCATTTATGTATTATCTATGGCTGCTTTCGCACTATGACAGCAGAGTTGAGTAGTTGCAACAGAAACCACATGGTCTACAAAACCTAAAATATTTCCTACCTGGCACCTTTAGGGAAAAAATTTGTCTACCCTGCTTTATATTATACTACAGGGGCTGGAACTGTTGCTGCCATCTTGCCACCACAAGGGGGAGTCTGGAACTGCTGGGGCAGTTTCAGCATTTTGGCTGAAAACGAAGCCAATCGAACAGAAGGCAGAGCCCAGAGATGGAGAGAAACCAAGTCTCGATGACCTCATTTGAGCCATGAAGCCAGCCACTCCTGAAGCCAGCCTAGCCTTGGGCTTTTTCGTTAGTTGATTGAATACGTTTCCTTCTTCACTGAAACCAGTTTGAATTGGGCTTTCTGTCTCCACAGCAAGGGCCCTGCTTGATAACCTCTCCCACTCCAACAATGGCAGGCAGTGGGAGAGAGGGCGATATTTGTCTTATACGTAAGACATAGTGATGAAACTCCAGTCTCATTTAGCACTCCAATGCGTCAGACATGGACCACGGACAAGTGCTCTGAGGTGTAAAACCAACACGTGACACTTGCCCAATTTAGCTTTGCAAGCTCTTGAGACACTGATCACTGGGAGCTTCCTATGAATATTTCATGTCTCTGTCCGAGTCGATCAAATTTCTCAAAGCAGGTGAGGTGAGAGTGAAAGGCAGAGGTTCAACGAGGCAGCTGCTTAATGATGCCCAAGTCCTAGGAGACTTCAGTTAAAACTTGGCCAAGAAACAAAGACAGAGATTTTTTTAGTCCGGCCTGTCCTGGAAAGGCACTGTGTCATCTCCCACAATGAAACATAATAAGCAGTCTCTCTTCCAGGCCGAGCCCTCGGAGCTCTCTGCAGGTGCACTGGCAGAGCACAGAGGGGTTGGCAAAGGCCAGGTGGCTTTGTTCCCCCTGCTGCCTCCTCCTTAGAAGTTGCTCATTACAGAGGGAGTCGGTGGTGTTATATAACACGAGCTCAGCCTGATTCCACTGGAGTACAACGGAGAGGAAAACATCTAAATGTCTTAAACATACTGCAGACTGAGAGGCCACATATAGGCCCCTTTAGACTTTGACAGCTGGACAATGCATTGAAGCCATAATATGCCCCAGACTTCCTGTGAGGTGCCCCTTATAAAGGCAAGCACTTGTTATATGATAAGAGTCTTCTACAGTAGGGCCAACAACAGCAAAGCCTGTATTTCTAATAATCCTTGGCATGGGCCAAGCAAGCTCTTTCCATGGATCTCCAAGAGCTATGCAAACATTTGCTGTGAAATAACTTTATATACACACACATACACCCCTATACTTTTAAAAATCACCCTAGCAAATAAATGCAAGGTGATTATACACACTCCCTTTTAATTAACAAACATGTCCTCTTGTAACCACATGTCTCCTGTGACATGAATAAGAAATTCAACACCCAGGAGATGGAAATGAGTCCCACTGTTTTTTAACCCTTTGTCGAAGTATGGGAACACAGTGTAAAGAACATGGTTTCTGAGCAGAAGTATGTAGGACAAGAATGCTGCAAGCCACTGAAGCACAAAAAGGCAGAAGCCCTGGAGGCCACGAGCATGTGGACATTTGTGCTTGTACCAAGCTGAGCCCGGTCGAACCTGTCCAGGTCCCTCTGGGTCAATCTGTGAGGTCTCAGGATTGGAAGCAGATCAAAGAAAGTTTTATTCATGGAAATAAACATTACCCGGGGCCAAAAAAGAAAGTTTAAATCATGGTCATCTAGGAGAAAAGCACAAGGTCAAAGCTGAAAATGTAGAGCTAAAGGGCGAGGCAAGAGCAGAAAAAGAAGTCAGAGCTGAGAAGGTCAGGTAGGGAGGTCAAATGCAAGGTGAGTCAGGGCAAATGGTTCTACCTGGGAGAAAAAAAAGAGATTTATTTCTAAAAATTGGCTCATGCGACAGTGGGGTCTGGCGAGTCTGAAATTCATAGGGCTTGCATTGCAGACTGGAGATTCAAATGAAAGCAGGTGTCATAGGCTTGAGTCTGAAATTTGGAAAGCTGGCCAACAGGATTTCAATGCAGGCAGGGTTTCTATGTTACAAGCTTGAGGCAGAATTCCTTCTCCCTCAGTCACGGTTCTTAAGGCCTTCAACTGATTGGATGAGGCCCACCCACATTATGGAGGGCAATCCACTTTCCTTAAAGTGAACTGATTGCAAAGGCTAACCACATCTACAAAATACCTTCTCAGCAACATCCAGACTAGTATATGACCAAACAATAGCCTAGACAGTTGGCATGCAAGATCAACCATCATGGGGGATTCAAAGATGCCCAACAGTTCCTCACTCATAGAGATTTAGGGCTAGGAATCTAAGAACCAGGCAATGGTGAAAAGTGACACCTGCGTCACCCAAAAGAGAGTCCAGAACTCAGGTCTCCTAAACTCCAGTCCTGTGTTTTTCCAAAGTCTGGATCTAGACATCCTAAGTCCCAGTGTGCCAACTCCCACACAGCTTCTTTTTTGATGAAACTTAGTTGAGTATAAAAACAGCCATGTGCCTTTAAATTTGTGCCAGCTAGATCACATGCTAATCATCCAAATATCTATTTCTTCAATAACCTCAGGAGGAAGTTAGGGATAGCAGAAGGCTAAGGACAACAACAAAATGCAAAAGTTTCCAAGAAACTGGGAAACATATGTGGACTTGGAGCCTTGCCCTTATGGGTTTTATTTCTGAGCCATCTACATCCAACCAGAAATTCCTTTGGGAATTCTCATTTGCACCTATGTTCATCTGTTTGCAAAACTGGGTTACGTCAAGATGGGCCTGCATATCAAGATAGGACTGTTCACTTTTCCGTTCGTTAGGCCTACAGTGGCAAAATCAGCTTGTTTTTGACTTTTTGTGAATGAAATAACAGTGTTTGCTGTGTGGAACCATCTGGCCCATGCACAGCATGGAATGTTTGCATCCGACCCTGCCTGGCATCCCTGTGAGGTCAGAATCCTCTTATGGCTGGGGTGGCTCCAGGAAGTGCTTAGAGAAACAAAAAATTTGGCAAAAATAATCCACAAGAGCATCATGAATACAAAAACTCTTCCCACAACAGAACAATTACCAGACAAGCCAGACACTTTTCTATGGAAACCAGGGTGTACTTGAAGAAATCACCCAGAGACCAAGGCAGAGAGAAACGATCTGTTACCATTTTCCCAATGTGGCCTACTTTTATTTCTTTAAAATCATAGTTTGCAATGTGTGGGTGTTTCTGTGCTGTTTTTTTTCCCCTAACAGAATGACAACCAGGAAAACCTCCACACTTCAATTGAGTATTTGTCAATTTGAGTGGTATTTAGTAAATAATAACAATAGCTAATAGAGCACTTATTATGTGCCAAGGAACATTCTGAGCATTTTACATGAACTGACTCAATGAATCCTCGCAACAACCTTATATGAGGCGGGTACCATTAATATTCTCATTTTTTTAACTAGAAGATGAAACATAGAGAGGTTAAGTTAGAAGAAGATTAAATTTCCTAAACAAATACCATAGTTCATCAATTATAAGATGAATTTCTGTCAAACGTTAACATCATTGAAATTAGGATATGTCCTATAATTGATGGCATATTAGCATTGAGTCATAATTTAATTGGCAGCATATTTTTGTTAGTGATGCTGAAAATAATGATGCATCTTACAGTCAATGGCAACCTAAATTTGGTGAGAAATGGAAGGTAAGAGAGCCAGAATAAACCAAGGCAGTTTGGCTCTGAAGTCTAAGTTCTCAGGCTATACAATAAGAAATTCCCAGCTGCCCCAGTGAGAAGGGGAAGGGGAAAACACAGACTTTGATTTCAACTTGGAGTTCAGAAAGTGCTATAAGTAGTGCGGCTGAGAAGATCTCACTATTTACCTAGGTCTTAAATTGGCCATTAAAGAGCAAAACTTTACTTAATTGGTTTTGAAATGGTGAAAAAGCCAAGACAACCTAAGCCAGTAGATCTCCATCTTTGTTTTTTTTCCAAATCCTCAGTGCTTTTTTTTTTTTAATTATTTATTTATTTGTTTTTCCCCTCACGTCCTCAGAAGGAACTCAGTGCTTTTTGATAAACAAAAATCTCATACTGGCTCCCTCCCTTCGACAACTCCAAGAATTCTGATACTGTATGCTGACCCTACCATCACCCCACTCAGAGTGAGACTATTTGGCCTGAAAAATATCCAAAACCTTTCCTGCTCTGTATACAATTATGCATGAGATTTGATCTGCCTTTCTCTTTTCTTATCTTCTCAAGCATAATAATACTTACGCAGCAATAAACTTAAAACTTTTTTAAAGAGTGAGGGTGAGTCAAAGGATAAAGAGGGAGAAGGGTGTGTGCAAGTGTGTGTGTGTGTGTGTGTGTGTGTGTGTGTGTGTGTGTAGTTTGGGATTGTTTTTGTTTTGTTTTGTTTTACATTTGGGTTGGTAAGGAAGAAATCTCTCTTTTTAAAAAACGAAAATCTGTCATTTTAACCAATTTATTATCCCCAGTTTTTCTAGCAACAGCACGTTGATTTTGTTGCCCAGGAAACTGGTGGAAGTTTCTGGAGAATTAATTACCTCATTCCAAACCAAGGGGTCACTAAACACTCTCTTTTCAACTCTGTTTTTATATGAAACAAAGGCCATTCCTTGCAGCTCACCTGAGTCTCTCTAGAGTCTGAAACCTGAGCCTGTGCTCATTCCTGGGATTTCGCACTTCCTGCTGCAAACCATATGTTAGGTTATAACGGGAAAACCCTATAGTTACAGTCAGGGAGGGTGGAGGAGGAAGGATGAGGTCACAGATCCCTGCAGGAGGCAATCACAGCTCTAACCCAAAGCTGCTAGAAAAACATGTTCCAATAAATTAGATAGTGTTCCTAGCCCTTCAACGTCAACATTTTGCTCTTAACGATTAGAAGTGTTCCTGCTTCTACTCCATATCATAAGTGGGCTCCTTCTAGACTTCTGCAAAAACTAGTGACTAGCCTGCCCTGACCTGTAATCTGCCTGGATCTTGTTCCCTGCACCTGGAAAGTTCTTTTAATGAGATGCATTTTTTACTCTCCTCCTTTCTTTGGTGGGGACACCAAATACAGAGGGCCTGGGGGGAAAACGGGGCCTCTGAAGTCACTAACTTAGACTGGAGCCTGTGAGGGGGGCCTTGGAGGTGCTGAGGACTCCTTTAAAGCTCTAGCTAAAGTGCCTGAGGGATGCAGAGGAGCACACCAGGATGGAATGAAGACTTGACTAGCACCCAGGCTACCAATCTAAGCCAGAAAAAAGCGGCCACCGTGAATGAGAACATAGCCCTTGTCCCATAAGTGGAGGACAACAGGACTGCTTCCTTAAAGATAGCTGGCAGAAAAGAGACTCGCATCAGGGTGGTGGAGGAGAAAAGGAACAGGATTTGAAATCTGGCAGACCTAAATCTGAACCGTGACTCTGCACTTGCTAGCTGGGTGACCTGCCGTGAATGGCCCATGGTCCCTGAACCTCTGTTTCCTCTTTTATAAAATGAAGATAACATTATAAAATAGGAATGTTATAAAAAGTAAATTATATCATGTTTTCCAGTGCCTGACACACAAAGGCACTGAGTGATGGCTCTGCCCCTTGGACAGATAGCTCTGAGTTCACAGCATGTGAGAGAATCAGGACAACCCTATGGGACAGCAGTTGTGCTCCATTTTCTTCTCTCCAGCAAAGCTCAGTCTTATCCTTTTCCTCAGCACACCTCGGCTGCTTCTGTCTGGGGCCTGGTGGGTCTCGAAGTTAGATCTGTGCTTATTCCACTTCCCCTGACAGGAGACCAGGAGCGCAGAAGCCTCTAGCCTTGCGGGAACCGTGTTGCTTGGGCCAATCTGGGTTAATGTCAGGGATGGCTTACTGTTTTGTGCACTTTCAAAACCAACTTAGAGGGGTATCATCCCTTTCTTCCAGCTCTATTCCTAGGAATTTATTTCCTTAAGAAGCACATTTTAGAAGTCATTTGGTCTATTGCTATTTCCATGAACCCTTTCTATAAGCCTAGGAGCCTTTACAACTCCCGTTCTGCCAGACTGGGAAGCCACCCCTCCTCCGTGAAGCCCCCTCTGGTTGCCCAGCACACACTGTGCCCTCCCTTCTGCGAATTCCTGCAACATGGCTAATTAGCACCATATGGCTTAGCAGGGAACACGTTCTTCTACATAGTGCTGTGCTCTTTTCTCTGGATTGCTATTAAGACCCTTGACTAGGGCTGCCAGATAAAATACAGGATGCCCAGTTCAATATCAATTTCAGATAAACAACAAAAAACTCGTTAGTATAGGTATGTCTCAAGTATCACATCTCATATTTTTATTTGCTAAATCTGGCAGCAGTAAGGCCAGACTCCCATGTTCCTACATCTGCAAGAGCGCCCGGCATGGAGGTGAGACTATTCAGGGCTACACCATAAATAATTACTGATAACAATCACAACAACAATAATGACCAACATTGGCCTAATATTAAGTACTTACAGCTGCCAGACACTGTGCCAAATAATTTTATATCAGCTATGTCAAGGAAAGGGCACAAAAATGTATATGTAAGCATGTTATTGACAATGCAAGCTGGAATATGACTTTTTTAAGGCAAGGTACCTTCAAGATAGGGGAGACATTCTGAGTCACATAGCCTAGCACTGTCATGTACCGTTCCTATGACCTGGAGTATTTACCTAATCTCTCCTTATTCTGCTCACTTATAAAATGATGATGCTAATAGCTCTTTCCTCCTGGAGCCGTGGTGAAGATTAAATGAGATAATACACTAAGGACTTAGCACAGTGCCCAGCACATGGTGAGTCTCAGGAAATGGTAGACATTGCAGTAGTGGCAGTAGTGGTGGCAGTGTAGATGGTGTTGTTCTTATGGAACTTAGAGAGGTGAAGCTCTTTGGCTTGAGTGGTCAGTAGACCCTTCAAAGACTGGTAAGTTTGACAAGTCAGAGGAGATTCCCACTATAGCAAGAAAGTGGGAGACCTTTTTACAATATGGTGAGTAGACTTACCTAGCTGCTTCAGTTTGCATGGGATTAATTCCAACCTTCTTTACCATCAAAAAAAAAAATTCTCTGTTAATCTAAATAAACCTTAAGTCCTCATAGCTAAAAAAAATTTGCTGTCTTGACGAGAGAAACTTGCAAGTCTAAGGACATGAGTTGAATATTCAGTGACATGATTTAAAAATAAATAAATAAAACAGTGGGTATAGTTCTGACCCTTGATATCTGTCATTGTTCCTCATTGCTAAGCTTATCATAAGATGACATTCATCAAAGCACTGAGACATCTATTGACTAGTAATCTATTGATTGACAATAAAGTGAGTTGCACTCTTTGGTAATGAAGCTTGAGGATCCTTTCCAAACATTCCTTTGCCACCTTCTCTCCTGCAGGAGGACCTGGGCACAGAAGCATGGGCCCAGCGCTCAGGACCTTTTGCCGGATCTGAGTTTCTGCTGAGGTTTCTGCTCAGAGCTGGGGCTGTGGGAATGAAACCAGAGAGGGTGCCAGATGGCAGGGTGTGGGAAGTCTCGGGCTGGAAAAGGATGGCCAAGATAAACAAGCGACTGGAGGTCTGAAAAATGAATGGATAAACATCCAGACCAAAGTCAACAGTGCTGGAGAATCCAACCCGGTCTCCGCAGCCAGGGAGGTTTTGACATGTGAGTTCAGTCTCGAGTCCTTTAAAGAACTTTTGTGCATCTGATTCTTAAGCATCCCTGCCTTGGAGGGGGTTTGATGGTGGAGAAGAGATCACACAGTTCCTGTAGCAATTTTCATCAGCATGCCTTTCTATAAGATTTCTGCTTAAAACTCAGTAGATGATACTGGCTGATACTAAAGAAGTAATGTTAGTTCAGTACGATAATTGTATTGTGTTTATATTTTTAAAAGAATCTTTGTATTTAGAGCCACATACTAAACATTTATAGATGAAACGATATGATGTTGTGCATTTACTTCAAAATAATCTGGGATTGGAGGCTGGGGCATGGCCATAAATTGATAATTTTAAGCTTGGAGATCATTACATTATTCTCTCTACTTTTACATATAATGCTTGAAATTTTCCACAATACAAAGGTTTAAATAAAAGTGGTCAAAGATGCATTTATTTTGCATCATAAAAAACTTAGGATCTAATAGAATATCTTTTTTTTTAAGCCTAAAAGATACCAGTTTCAGATCTACATAGAACACAATGAAATGGAAAACAAGCAAAATTAAGCCACTTGAAGCTAAGGAATAAACATCTTACCCATCTGAATATTTCATGACAGAATAGCTATGCTTTCCTGAAAATTCATATATAATATCTGCGTATTACAATTGGTATTCTCAATTCTCTAGATAACTGGGTCATACAGACCTAATCTTGGGAATCAGTAAGTTCAGGGAGGAGAATTTATGATGTGGATCTAAGAGATGCTTCAGAGTAGCAGTTATTACTTGGCTGGCTGGTGGCCCATTTGCAGTTCAGTGGGATCTTGACACAGACTGGGGCAAAAAGAGGAAACAACTACTTGAAAGTAAGGAGTCTAGTGTGCTGACCAAAAAGTCCCTGCTGGAATTCTCTAACTCAATTCATTTCCTCCCAGCTTTCTGGTATGATGGGGGTTTTTTTGTTTATTTGGTTTGCCTTTTCAATCCCTGATAAATTTGAATTATAGTCACTCTATGATGTGTGCTATGGAGAAAAACAAAAAAGCAAACTGTTTAGAATCCTTGTTTAAACTGGAATGACTGATTCGGCTTTGAAAGTAATACATGATCATTTCCTGACCAGCAAAAGACCCCAAATCCTGTGTGACCAAAGAGTATTTATGCAACTAAAATGCTTTTAGTTTGTTTGCTGTCGCTGGGGGCTGGATAGAAACATCCTGCTGTTTCTCTAAAGCACGGTTGGCACAGTCACCGACTATATAATCTTACCTAGTTTGCAAACGTGGTTAGAAAACCTGCACATGTCATATCATATTGTCTTCGATGCAGCAAAGAGTCAGATGATACTGCACAGCTTGCTCAGGGCGGGAAGTCGGGTGCAGGCCTGGCTGCTCTGCTCGCCGAGTCCAAATCAATTACGCTCTAATCAGGACTGTTTCCGGAACTGGTCGGAGTGAGGTTCAGAGTGAAAAGGAAAAATTGCTATTTCTCTCCAGATCCTGTTTGCATCAGCGGACTCCATCTGAGACACATCCTGTTTGACCTCTGGCTTGGCGGGGGAGGGGAAACGGTCTGTTGGACTTTTGACTGTCACAGATCCCAAGGCCTCCTTCTTTTCTTTCTTTCTTTTTTTTTTCCCCCAGGAAATGCTCAGATTAGTATTAAAACTTATCATCCTTGGTCCATTAGAATACACACTTGGGACTATTCATGTTTCTCAAACAGTGGTCCCTGGTGCATCAGAACCTAGGAGACATTTGTTCAAAATGCAGATTTTGGCCGGGCGCGGTGGCTCACGCCTGTAATCCTAGCACTCTGGGAGGCCAAGGCGGGCAGATCGCTCAAGGTCAGGAGTTTGAGACCAGCCTGAGCAAGAGCGATACCCCGTCTCTACTAAAAATAGAAAGAAATTATCTGGACAACTAGAAGTATATATGTATAAAAATTAGCAGGGCATGGTGGCGTATGCCTGTAGTCCCAGCTACTCGGGAGGCTGAGGCAGGAGGATGGCTTGAGCCCAGGAGTTTGAGGTTGCTGTGAGCTAGGCTGATGCCACAGCACTCTAGCCTGGGCAACAGAACAAGACAAGAAAGAAAGAAAGAAAGAAAGAGAGAAAGAAAGCAAGAAAGCAGATTTTGACACAGTCTCTAGGAAGGTGCTATTCTAACAAACTACCCAGGCAATTCTGACGTGCAGTCAAGTTCAGGAAATTGCAGCAGGATGAGAGCTGCTCAAACCCAGGCTCCTAATCTTAGGCTACTAACTCCAGCCAGGTCCAACTCTCCTATTTATGCTTTAACGCCAGGAAAACCGTTTTGCCTTTTGGGCACCTAGAAGGGACCACTAGAAGAGATGCGCTTGTTTGTGGGCGCAGTCATACTTTAGGACACCACCTCCATCTATTTCCAGGAGTGATTAATGAGAATCCAGCGTAATATGGGGTCAGCCTGCAGGCTACAGTCAGACCCTAACTAGGTTCTTACCAAGACGTGTCAAAAAGAGAAAAATAAGGCTAAAGTTAATTTATTCAAATTATTTTGTGATTACACTAACCATATCTTTCTTGAGGTGGCTCGCACCTGTAATCCTAGCACTCTGGGAGGCCGAGGTGGGAAGATCTCTTAAATTCAGGAGTTCCAAACCAGCCTGAGCAAGAGGGAGACCCATTTCTAATAAAAATAGAAAAAATTAGCTGAGCAACTAAAAATATAAAAAATTAGCCAGGTGTGGTGGCGGTGCATGTCTGTAGTCCCAGCAACTTGGGAGACTGAGGCATGAGGATCACTTAAGCTCAGAAGTTTGGGTTGCTGTGAGATAGGCTGATAACATGGCACTCTAGCCTAGACAACAGAGTGAGACTTTGTCTCAAAAAAAATAAAATAAAATAAAAATAAAACAGTAAAATATGTTTTCTTTTAGATATTTATTTTCAATTTACTTGCTTATTTTTGAATAATGAATACATGATACCCCTTGCACAAAATTTAGGACATACAAAAGCCTCCTAACTTGACTATGTGAAAGTCTCCCTTCCACACCAGAGTTCCAATTGCCAAACCTAGAACTATCAATTGTTCTTTAAGAAATGCTCTGTGCATATATAAGCAGATACATTTGTAGAAACTCATTTGTAATACAGCAGGTAGCATCTTGCATAATAATATATTATGGAGATACTTCCATACCAGTATATCTGGGGAATCTTTTTTTTAATTAAATGATAGTGATGATATATTATAGTCAGGCATTTTTTAAATGACTACACACACACACACACACACACACTCCATCACACATACACATGCATATTTGGCAACCCCATACTGGAGTTTCAAGAAGGTTTTTAACTTTTTTCTAGTCCATGAAATCTGAAAGGTGAAGCCACTGGGCATAATACTAATAAATAATAATTTAATTATTATGCTATGATAATAAAAATGTCTTCTATAATAAATAATAATGATTTATTAAATAGTAATAATCAAAGTGTTTCAGTATCAAATAGGTCTGGGCTTTGATCCTACTTCTGTTATTTTCTAGCTCTAAAAATTTAGATAAATTGCTGATTTCTCTGGGCCAATTTCCTCATTTAGCAAAACCAAGGGTGGGGTGGGAAATAAAAACCTCCCTCCTGAAGTTGTAAGGATTAAACAAATAATAATAGAAAGCACTTGGAACCTTAAACTTGAAGAATTATCAGTACATAGGACGCAGCTATGGAAGAGTTGGCAACAGGCAAACGCTGCCGAGAGGTTACATAAGATAAGGACTGGAAGTGTTCATTGCCTTTGGCAGTTGAAAGATCAATGAAGATGCAGCCACAGAGCTCAGGGGAGTGTTGTGGGCAGAGAGCAGCGCTGGCAGGAGGTGGCCTGCTGGCTGGTGAGGAGGGGAGGGGAGGGGCTGGGGCTGAACATGTGCACCGTTGCTTAAGCTGTGCACTCGGTGCTCAGCCTCAGAGCAGGCGGGGGTTCTCAGTCCAAAAAATACTGTTTGGCAACCAAAACAAAGGTTCTTTTTGGTCCTTTATTTGCATCCTCTGAACGTCATGGAGAGAATATACAATGTTGAGTGATATTTCTCTTTTTTTTTTTGAGACAGAGTCTCACTCTGTAGCCTGGGCTAGAGTGCTGTGGCATCAGCCTAGCTCACAGCAACCTCCAACTCCTGGGCTCAAGCAATCCTCCTGCCTCAGCCTCCCAAGCAGCTGGGACTACAGGCATGTGCCACCATGCCTGGCTAATATTTTCTATATATTTTTAGCTAGCCAATTAATTTCTTTCTATTTTTAGTAGAGACAGGGGTCTCGCTCTTGCTCAGGCTGGTTTGGAACTCCTGCCCTTGAGCGATCCTCCCTCATCGGCCTCCCAGAGTGCTAGGATTACAGGTGTAAGCTACCATGCCTGGCCGAGTGATATTTCTTTAAACTCCACTTTTTCTTATGAACTTTGTTCATATTCTGTTGCTATTCTTGCACTTCTCTCACTAAAACTGTACCCTGCCATCTTCTCCACCAACTCTTTCCTTCTAGTTGATGCACCTCTTCCTCCTCTCCCCACTTCCCCTCTGTCTCAAGAAAGCTCAAAGAACCATGAGTCTGGCAGGCAGAATCCTTCTCGGGGGGCAGAAATGATTCACAAATACACAATCCTCTTTGGCTGTCAAGAGGGAGGTAATGGTAGGAATCCCACTGTGGAATAATTTGTGTCCCTTCACCAATGAATGAGTGATGGATTAAACCAAGTCAAACCCCAGCTGGGCTAGAATGTGCCAAGGCGTACATCTGAGCAAAACCTTCAGGAGCTGTGAGCAGAGTGTGTGTCCACGACAAAACGGTGTGCTGTATTTAACACAAATTAGGTGATTGTGGGCACCTTGCTGGACCAGCAGGAGTGATATTTGGGGACAGAGAGCATTTTAGGACCTCTCCAGTTAAGGGAGCCAGTTCTCTTTCTGCATCTAGAGTTGGCTTTCTTTTTTTTTTTTTAATTTAATTTTATTTTATCATATTATGGGGATACAAATATTGTTAGGGTTACATATATTGCCCCTGCCATTCCTCCCCCCACTCCCTGCCTAACCAAAACATCAAGCGTGTCCTACCCCCAGGTGGTGCGTATAGCACCTATTTTATAACTATAAATTCTTCCCCTCCTCCCCCCTCCCATCTGCCCACCACCCGATAAAAGTTCGTTTGTTTTTTCTTTTTTTCGACCTTTGGGTTACACTGTATATCTTTGCCTTTCCCTAGGAAGGGTTAGAGGTATTCCCTCTCCCCCCCTCCGCCCCGCAATGCTCGACACAACACTAAGATGTGTATCTCCCCCTCCCCCAAACCCTGGTGGGCACTATCACCATTTGAGCACCATAGTTTTAATCAGTCAGTACCAATTTGATAGAGTTGGCTTTCTTGACCCTAAACCATGCACCATGCTGTAGCACGCTACATTTTTCCATTTCTGAGTAAGCCATCCACAGCCAAAACCCAACTGGGAAATGCTGGGAGAATCCTGGGCATCGGGCCCAATACCCCAAGGTGAACACATGACAGGCAAAAGAAGACAGGATCCAAGGGAAAAGGGGCCAGTTGCTTAGCTCTGAGAGCAATCCAAGCTCCTGGGAAGGGAAGCCCCTCCTGGGAAGTTGGGCCTGCTCCTTCCGGAAAATTAGGCCCAACTTAACAAAGCAGAAAGGTGGAGGATTTGACCTTTTTTTAAAGTTGGTTACTTTCAAAAGAATGTTCTGGTTTACTTAAAGGTGCAGTGCAAATAATTGGGTTCATGAATTTGACCCATTCAAATGAAAGATGAATGCTAATCTGCATAAGTGATAATCTCTTTTTTACAGAGAGAAACTCCCACTAGAAGAGTCGAGACAGTGTAGTTGTAGGATTGCTGAGAGCTCAGGCTTTGGGATTAGACAGACCTTGTCACATCCTGACTCCGTCAATGATTATCCGTGTGTCTTTGGGCAAGTTGCTTTATCACTCTGAGCCACAATTTCCTTATCTATAAAATGAAGATAATAATCATACCTACTACATCACGTTATTGGGAACACATGTATACAGCACTTGGCATTGTGCCAACCAGAGGATCTTTCAATAGCTTCTACTGTTGTTGCTAGGGGTTCTTGGAGAATCAGATTTTATGAATGTGCAGCAATTTTTTAAATACACTTTTAAATTTGGGAATAATTTCACATCTACAGAAAAGTTGCAAAGATGGTCCAGAGAGTTCCTACATCCCCTTCACCAGATTTTTTTTAATGGGAACGTCTTAATATTACTGTGGTACATTTGCCAAA
>VSMD01136044.1:0-10362 GCA_008750895.1 Mirza zaza | reverse complement strand
CCCCCGCGGAGGCTCGGGCCGTGGCTGCTTCCCCGCGGAGGCTCGGGCCGTAGCTGCTTCCCCGCGGAGGCTCGGGCCGTGGCTGCTCCCCCGCGGAGGCTCGCCGGCGAGGCCGTGCCTGCTCCCCCGCGGAGGCTCGGGCCGTGGCTGCTTCCCCGCGGAGGCTCGCCGGCGAGGCCGTGGCTGCTCCCCCGCGGAGGCTCGCCGGCGAGGCCGTGGCTGCTCCCCGCGGAGGCTCGGGCCGTGGCTGCCGCGTGTCCGGCCGTCTTCGCCAACCCCCGCGCTGCGCCCGAAGCGCCGCGAGGCCCGCACCCAGCGCCTGTGTCGCGCCGCCGCGCCCAGATTAGTTGCTTTAAAAGAGAAAACCACATGTGTTATTTGAACAAGGGTGTTAATTAGATCAAAAGAACAGGACGGAGAGTCTACAAACACACTCAGGTGCGCAGGAAGACTCTGTGCAAAATGAAAGTCATGTTTTATAGCCCAAATGCCCATCATCGGGTAAACAGATAAACGGTGTCTCATGTCTGCACAATTGAATAAAACTCAGCAAGAACAGGAATGGATTATTTAGACGGGACGAATCTCAAAATCACAAATCTCAGTGAAAGAAACCACACCAAGAGAGCACATACTGACTGTACGATTCCATGTTTAAAATCCTATAGCCACAGAAGGCAGATCCATGCCACCTGCGCGCGGGGAAGGAGGGACTGCATAGACTCACATGGAAACTTCTGGGAAGGTTGGGAATTGTCATCTCTGCTGTGATGATGGTTCCATAGGTCTATGCTGATGTCAAAGCACATTAAATCATAAACTGATAATACATGAAGTTTACTGTACCTCAATTATACCTAAATTGCAAGAAAAATTTATTTTTTAAAACACCACAATTTTTGCACCAAAGGACACAATCAACAGAGTGAAAAAGCAACCCATGGAATGGAAGAAAATATCTGCAAATCATGCACATGATAAAGAGTTAATATCCAGAATATATAAAGAACTCTCACAAGTCAACAACAACAAAAACCTGATTTAAAAATGGGCAATGGACTTACGTAGACATTTCTCCAACAGGCAATAGGCACATGCATCTCACTAGTCATCAGGGAAATGCAAATCAGAATCACATCAACACTATAGAAAAAAACCCCAGAAAATAACAAATGCTGGCAAAGATGTGAAGAAATGGGGACCCATGTGCACTGTGAGCGCACAAGGAAAACAGTATGACACTTCTTCAAAACATTAAACATAGAATTACCGTATGGCCCAGCACTCCCATTTCTGAGTACATACTATAATAAAACGGAATAAAAGCAGGGACTGGAGCAGACACTTGCACTCCCGTGTTCATAGCAGCTTTATTCACAGCAGCTAAAAAGTAGAAACAACCCAGTGTCCATCAAGGATGAATAGATGAATAAAATGTGGTCTATACATACAGTGGAATAGTATTCAGCCTTAAAAAGGAAGGAAATTCCCACACTTGCTATAGCATAGATGATCCTTAGGGACATCAAGTGACATTTGTGACAAACCAGTCACAAATACTGCATGCTTCCACTTACATGAGGTATCTAGAGTAGTCAAACTCATAGAATCAGAAAGTAGAATGGTGGTTGCCAGGGTCTGGTGGGGTTGAGGAAAGGAGTGGAAAATGGGGAGTTAGTGTTTAATGGGTGCAGAGTTTCAGTTGGGCAAGATTAAAATTAGAGTTCAAGAGATGGATGGTGGTGATGGATGCACAACCAAGTGAATGTATTTAATGCTACTGAGCTGTATACGTAAAAATAGTTAAGGCCAGGCATGGTGGCTCATGCCTATAATGCCAGCACTTTGGGAGGCTGAGGTGGGAGGATCACTTGAGCCCAGGAGTTTGAGACCAGACTGGGCAACATAGCAAGATCCCATCTCTATAAAAAATAGAAAAATTAGCTGGGCATGGTGGCACATGCCTGTAGTACCAGGTACTTGGGAAGTCAAAACAGGATGATCACATGAGACTAGGAGTTGGAGTTGCAGTGAGCTTAGATTGTGCCACTGTACTCTAGCCTGGGCAACAGTGTGAGACCCTGTCTCAAAAAAAAAAAAAAAAAGAACAAATGAAAGAAAATGGTTAAGATGGTACATTTTGTATATGTATTTTACCTTAATTTAAAAATTAAAAAAATTTTAAGGCCAGGCGTGGCGGCTCATGCCTGTAATCCTAGCACTCTGGGAGGCCGAGGTGGGTGGATTGCTCGAGGTCAGGAGTTCGAAACCACCCTGAGCGAGACCCCGTCTCTACTAAAAAAAAATAGAAAGAAATTAATTGACCAACTAAAAATATATATACAAAAGATTAGCCAGGCATGGTGGCGCATGCCTGTAGTCCCAGCTACTTGGGAGGCTGAGGCAGGAGGATCTCTTGAGCCCAGGAGTTTGAGGTTGCTGTGAGCTAGGCTGACGCCATAGCACTCACTCTAGCCTGGGCAACAAAGTGAGACTGTCTAAACAAAAAAAAAAAAAAAAAAAACAACTTTAAAGTCACATCTTAGATAATTGGGGATAGTGGATGAATTTTCTGAGTAACTGGTCATTGCTTGGGCACCTCCCAAGCACCCCCCTCCTGTCCCCACCATTCTTTCTCCTCCATCAGAAAATGACTCCTGGGAATAAATGGAAAAAGAAAATGTCTCATACAGATACACCATGGAATACTATTCAGCCATAAAAATAATGAAATCTCCTTTACTGCAACATGGATGGAACTGGAGGTCATTATCTAAAGTGAAATAAGCAAGACACAGAAAGAAAAATATCGCATGTTCTCACTTACCGTGTTTCCCCGAAAATAAGACCTACCCATGAAATCAGCCCTAGCGGGATGTCTGAGCATTTGCGCAGTAGAAGCCCCAGCCCGAAAATGAGCCCAGTGACGGGGCGGCCACGCAGCGTCAGCACAGCCCGTGCGAGTCGGCGGAGCGGGAGGGAAGACGACAGCCCTTCTCGTCTGCCCTGAGAGCTCTGTGGCTCCACGTGAGAGATCGGGGCGACGGCTCTAAAGGAAATGGAGTCGCAAGACATTCGGGATGGGATTCGGGGTTTGGAGAGTGATCATGATGCTCCAGAAGACGACGACTTCACTGTATTTGAATAAATGTAGATTGTTGTACCATACTTAGAAAAAATAACACATCCCCTGAAAATAAGCCCTAGGATGTCTTTTTGAAAAATTAATTATAAACCCTGTCTTATTTTCGGGAAAACACGGTATGTGAGGTAATACATATTTTGTTGGTAACTAGCCAGATTCAACCATTCCACTGTGTGTGTGTATGTATACTTCAAAACACTGGACTGTCAAGAAAAACCCAAACATTAGATTGTCCATGATAAATACATACAATTTTATATGTCAATTTTTAAATGATAAATTTGAAAATAAAAGTTGCACAAGTTTCCCTTAAATTTATTTTCTTTCATTTTTCACTGCTATGTAAACCCAACTGGTATGTAAACCTTCTGGTGGACACACAGGCAGGCAGAAGATGGATTCGGATCATATAGGAGGGCTGCCCCATGTGAAGAAAACAAACCAGGCAAAGAGAACCCGGTGCAGAGCACACTGCTGGGAGACGTGGCCGTCTCTGAACAAGAAGCAGTGTCTGTCTTGTTTAGACTGGGATGGAGGTGAGTGACATGCCACGAAGGCGGACTCACTGATTTCCACGGGAGAACAGGGCCCTGGGGTGACCAGCCACGTAAGTTACTGCGGTCACTACGACGGGCAACCAGGAAACTGACCTGTCAGATTCAGCCGCATGTTAGAATCACCTGGGGATTTTTTAAATCCAACACAAGGGCCCTGCCCTATACCAATCACGCTGTTCTTTCTGGATATGCACCCCAGATGTTGGTTTTTTGTTTTTTGGGGTTTTTTAGGAGCACATGTGGAGCTGCAGCCCTGTGCAAATGGGATAGCAGGGTTCATCTTTTTAATTTTCTCTTGGGTACATAATATTTGTATGTCTTTATAGGGTACATGCGATGCTGTGATACAGACATACCGTGTGAATTGGTCAAACCGTGGTGACTGGGGTGTCCATCACCTCAGGGATTTGTCATTTCTTTGTGTTAGGAACATTCTAATTCCATGATTTTAGTTATTTTAAGGTATACCCTAAATTATTGATTATAGTCACTTTGTTGTGTTATCAAATATTGTTCATTCTATCTATGTATCTACCTGCATTTACATGCCCATTAACCATACCACCCCGCTACCCTGCCCAGCCTCTGGTAACCATCATTCTGCTCTCTGTCTCCATGAGATTAATTATTTTTGATATTTGGCTCCCACATATGAGTGAGAACATACGATATTTGTCTTTCTGTGTTTGCCTTATTTCATTTAACATAATGTTCTCCACTTTCATTCATGTTGTTACAAATGGCAGGATTCCATTCTTTTTTGGGGCTATATAATATTCCACTGTGTATATGTACCACAATTTCTATATCCATTCATCTGTTGATGGACACTAAAGTTGATTCGTGTCTTGGCTGTTGTGAAGAATGCTGCAATAAACATGGGAGTGCAGATATCTTTTTGATATTACTGAATTCCCCTCCTTTGGATATATATCCAGAAGTGGGATTGTTGGGTCATATGATGGTTCTAGTTTTAGTTTTTTGAGGAACCTCTATACTGTTTTCCATAGTGGTTGCCCTAATTTACATTTCCACAAATGATGTACGAGGGTTTCCCCTTTCTCCACATCCTTACCAGCATTCGTTGTTGCCTGTCTTTTTGATAAAAGTCATTTTAACTGGGGTGAGATGATATCTCAGTGTAGTTTTTATTTGCGTTTCCTTGATGACTAATCATGTTGAGCATTTTCTCATATACCTGTTGGCCATTTGCATGTCTTCTTTTGAGAAATATCTATTCAGATCCTTAGCCATTTTTAATAGGATTACTTGATTTTTTTTCCTATTGAGTTGTTAAAGCTCCCTATATATTTTAGTTACTAATCCCTTGTCAATTGAGGAGTTTGCAAACATTTTGTCCCACTCCGTGGGCTGTGTCTTCATCTTGTTGGCTGTTTCCTTTGCTGTGCAGAAGCTGTTTAGCTTGGTGTGGTCCCGTCTGCCCTGTGCTTGGGGTATGACTCGAGAAGTCCTTGCCAAGCCCAATGCCTTGAAGTATTTCCCCAAAGTTTTCTTTTAGTAGTTTCATGGTTCCAGGTCTTAGATTTAAGCCTTTAATCCATTTTGATTTGATTTTTGTATATGGTGAGAGATAAGGGTCTAGGTTCATTCTTGTGCATGTGGATATCCAGCGTTCCCAGCACCATCTATTGAAGAGACTGTCCTTTCCCCACTATATGTTCTTGGCACCTTTGTCAGAGATAAATTCACTACAGATGTGTGGATTTATTTCTGGATTCTCTATTTTGTTCCATTGATCTATGTGTCTGTTTTTATCCTAGTATCATGCTGTTTGGTTACTACCTTTCTGTAGTATAATTTTAAGTCAGGTAATGTGATTCTTCCAGTTTTCTTCTTTTTGCTCAGGATGGCTTTGGTTGTTTTGGGTCTTTTGTGGTTCCATATAAATTTTAGGATTATTTTTTCTGTTTCTGTGAAGGATGTCATTGGTATTTTGCTGGGGATTGCATTGAAACTGTAGATTGCTTTGAGTAGTTTGGATGTTTCAGCAATATTGATTTTTCCAGTCCATAAGCCTGAAATATCTTTCCCTTTTTTGGTGTCCTCTTCAACTTCTGTCATCAATGTTTTATATTTTTCATTGTAGAGATCTTTTACTTCTCTAGCTTGTTCCTAGGTATTTTAATTTATTTGTAGCTACTATAAATGGAATTAGATTCTTGGTTACTTTTTCAAATTGTTTACTGTTAGCATATAGAAGTGCCACTAATTTTTATATATTGATCTTGTATTCTACAACTTTACTGAATTTATCAGTTCTAATAGTTTTTTTGTGGAGTCTTTAGGTATCTCTAGATATAAGATAATATCATCTGCAAATAAGGATAATTCGACTTTTCCTTTTCCAATTTTGATGGCCTTTATTTCTTTCTCTTCTCTGATTGCTCTATTATAGAATTGGCAGTACTATGTTGAATAACAATGGTGAAAGGGGGGGTCCTTATCTTGTTACAGATTTTAGAGGAATGGCTTTCAGTTTATCCCCATTCACCAAGATACTAGCCATGGGTCTGTCATTTATGGGTTTTATTATGTTGAAGCATGTTCCTTCTACACCCAGTTTTTTGAGAGTTTTTACCATGAAGGGATGTTGAATTTTATTGAGTGCTTTTTTCAGCATCAATTGAAATGATCATATGGTTTTTGCCATTCCTTCTGTTGATGTGATGTATCACATTGATTGATTTACATATGTCGAACCATCCTTGCATCCTGGAATGAATACCACTTGATCATGATGAATAATCTTTTCAATGTGTTGTTGAATTCAGTTTGCGAGTATTTTGCTGAGAATTTATGCATCTGTGTTCATCAGAGATATTGGCCTACAGTTTTCTTTTTTTTGTTGTTGTTGTGTCTTTGTCAAGTTTGGGTATCAGAGTGATACAAACCTTATAGAATAAGTTTGGGAGTATTCCTTTCTCCTCGATTTTTTGAAATAGCTTAAGTAGTATTGGTATTGATTCCTTTGAATGCTCGATAGAGTTCAGCAGGAAGCCGTCAGGTCCCGGGCTTCTCGTTGATGGGAGGCTTTTTATTGCTGCTTCTGTCTCGGTACTTGTTACTGGTTTGTTCTGGTTTAGGGTCAATGTTGGGAGGTTGTGTGTGTCTAGGAATTTATCTGTCTCTTCTAGGTCTTCCAATTTATTGGCATAGAGTTGTTCATAGTAGTCTCTAATAATCCTTTGGATTTCTGCCATAGCAGTTGTCATTTCTCCTTTTCCATCTCTGATTTTATTAATTTGGGTCTTCTGTGTTTTTTCATAGTTTGGCTAAAGGTGGGTCAATTTTATTTATCTTAAAAAAAACCACAACTTTTTGTTTCCTTTATCTTTTGTAGTGTTTTTTTGTTTGTTTGTTTCAATTTCATTTATTTTTGCTATGATATTTATTATTTTTTTTTCTTCTACTAATTTTGCATTTGGTTTGATCTTATTTTTCTGGTTCCTTGAAATGCAAAGTTAGGTTGTTTATTTGAAGCTTTTCCACTTTTTTTTATGTAGGCACTTATTGCCATAAACTTTCCTCTTATGACTGCTGTTCCTGTATCCAATAGGTTTTGATATGTGGTTTCATTCTTGTTTATTTTGAGAAAAATTTTAACTTCTTTCTTAATCTCTTCATTGACCCACTGTTTCATTCAGGAGCATAATGTCTAAATTCCATGTGTTTGTATATTTTCCAATGTGCCTCTTGTTTTTGATTTCTAGTTTTATTCCATTGTGGTCAGAAAATATACTTTGTATAATTTCAATTGTTTTGAATTCTATAAGACTTGTTTCGTGGCTTCACCTACGGTTTCACCTTGAGAATGGTCCATGAGCTGGGAGGAGTGTGAATTCGGCAGGTGCAGGATGAAACATCCTGTAAATATGTATCAGGTCCACTTGGACTATTGTCCCTGTGCAGATCTGTGCAGATTATGGATTAGGTCCATGTTGTCCGCATCCCTGCCTCAGGAACCCTTCTTGGTAAAACACACCCTGGCTGGCAGATGAAACGGACTCCCCGTGGCTACATGAATGTCCCAGAAACTGAACCGGCAGCCCCAGCAGGAGAGTGGCTCCCTGATGCTAGCTGTCCTAAGGGGTTTCCAGTAACTGAACAGAAACTAGCCCATAATGAGCAGTGTCGAGATGGCTACAGCTAGCCGTTTCCCAGCTGGCCCTGGTGGGCCACTGTCGCAACTGGCCAGACTCCCCGAGCCCGCCTCGGGGCCCTGCTGGCAACGCCACTGGCCCGGCCACGAGGCGCCAGCGCGCCCGCCCCAGGCACAGCGAGGGCAGGCGGGCAGCCGCCGCTCCCAGGGCTGCACACACGGCCGCCGGCCCTGCAGGTCTGCCTGGGCCATACAACTGCTTCGACCTCCTGCTAGTACACGGTGCCACCCCGAGATGGACAGAGTGTTTATGCCCTTGGCTTCCCTCATCGATATTCGTAGCCTTTCCCCAAACCTGCTAAATACCCGAGACAGCCTGACAGCTGAGTGCCGCCTTCCCGCCCCTCGCAGAGCCGCTCTGCTTCATGCCCGAGGCTGTGCCTTCCCATCTGTTGACCTTTAGTAGGAAGAAAGCTCTCCCTTTTGCCTTCACAGATCTCTCGCCAACATCCTAAAGGGGCCCGAGGGCTGCTCTGCCGTGAGTTAAACCAGGCGCCGCGAGCCGCGAGCCGTCCTCCCAAGACCAGGGTCAGCATCGCCTGGGAGCTCCCTAAAAGTGCAGATGCTAGTCCGTCCCAAATAAGCAAAGTCTGAGGACTTGTCGCCGGAGAAGGCACATGGCATCCAGGAAGGGGAGGCTCTCAAGAAAGTACAGCCCTTAGTTCCCATGGATACATCAAACTGGTTCATTGCTTGTGACGAACGCGCCGTCTGAGCACAGCGTTCACACTGGCGACGTGCTGTGCAAAGCTGGGGAGCTCTGTGGGCTTTAGGAAATGACCTGAGACAACCTCAGTTTGTAAACCTACATTCTCAGGCCCAGGCCCGCTGCGCCCAAGCTGCGCGGGAGGCCCAGCGACCTGCGGTTAGCAAAGCCTTCAGGGAAGGGAGAGTCGTTCAGAGCAGCTAGTCGCCGGGCGCCAAAACCCTCTGCAGCCCGACAGTCGGAGTGGGAGTGTGGGCTGTCAGACGTGGCCCTCGGACATGCAGGGTGTGGGGAGGGAGAGCTCGGTCCATGGAGCACGGGGATTTTAGGGCAGTGGAGATGCTCTGCGGGACACTAACAGTGGGTACACGCCCCCACGCACTGGTCCACACTCGCGGGGCGAACACCACCAGGAGTGGGCCCTGATGCACGCCATGTGACGGCGGTGTGTCTGCAGGTTCGAGACTGCAACCAACACCCCTCCGCAGGGGTGTCCCGCCGGGGCAGGCTGTGTCCGCGGAGCAAGGGATGCCTAGGACGCGCGGCGCCTTCTGCTCAATTTTACTGCGAACCTAAAACTGCTCTTAAAAACCAAAATTGATTTAAAATACAGGATACCACATTTTCGCAATTGTAAATTGTTTGAAGTGAGGTGTCACAAGGATGGAGAAACAAGCACCACAAGTGCTCGCCATCGAATGGGCACTAACTACCGAGGCTGAGCTGCCCGCAGGGCGGGAATGCTGGCGGCTGCGGCGGCTGCGGTACTCGGTGGCCATGCCAGGGCCGCGGCGCGTGTGCAGGGGCGGCTGGTAGCCCTGGCTGGGGCGCGGCAGCGCACTACCCGCGCCCAAACACTGTGCCCCACACTATCCTGAACAAAACATACAGGATACTGAATGAATACTGAATTTCAGATAAAGAAGAAATAATTTAGAATACACTGATAGTAAAAAAGAAAATTATTGTTTATCTCAAATGTCCATATCACCAGGTGCTGTGAATTTAACCTGGCCGCCCTCCCTGGACAGTCCCACTTTAAAATGAAATCATGGGAGCCCCGCCCAGAAGATGGCGGATGAGAAACAGCGCCAGACAGAGCGTCTCTGCAGAAAAGACAGATTCTTGCAGAAATTAGAAGAAAGAAGCAAGAAGACGAGCCTACATCGGATGAGGGGCGGCAGGAGGAGGACCTGAGACCACGGGAGACTCCACGGGAGGAGGTCGCGGAGGAGAACTGGAGGCTGGGACCCCCGGAGCAGACCGAGACCAGCGGGAAGGGGAGGTGGATCTCCCGTCTCCCCTCCCCTGCATCCCGGACTGTTGGTGGGCTCCCGAGTGGGTGGAGAGACCTGCGGACACCAGCCCAGCGACGGCCGCCGCCAGTGAGTGGTAAGCCAGTAGCGGACGCGGCGCCAGGCTCCCAACTCCCTCGGGCACCTCCGTGTGCACAGACCCGAGCCGCGCGGCAGACGCCATATTGCCTCCTCCTCCCCTCCCCCGACCCACCCGCGGCTGCCCAGAGAGACAGAGAGACAATATAGCCACCAGCCGGAGGCACCTCCAGGGAACGGGACCTTCCCTTTTGGGGCCCTACAGCTGACTAAGGGGAACTCACACTGTGAGCTCTCTGCCCGCCAGCCCTCCCAGGTGCTGCTGGCACGGTGATCCCAGGAGAACGGGGCAGACCCTGAGGCTGAGAGACACAGACCCAGCTTGGGCTCCCTGTGGGTGAATTGGGACTGGCACTGCTCTCCCTGGTGGGGATATAGTT
>VSMD01136036.1:0-29799 GCA_008750895.1 Mirza zaza | reverse complement strand
CCGCCCCCCGTCCCCCCTCCCCCGTGGCCGCCCCCGTCCCTCCCCTCCCCCGCAGCCTCCGGCGTCCCTCCCCCCGCAGCGGCGCCCTCGCCTAGTCCTGGAGCCCCGACTGTCTACTGCTCAGCCCAGGAATGTTTTTCTATTTTCTCAGAAAAACCTATCACCCCCCTCCCCCCCACGTTCATTTCCACATCTCATTTTTCTCAACCCTATTCACCCTAGTTCTTCCACAGAATAACCGCATTGCTGATTAAGCCTATAGTCAGGGCCAGCGGGGTGGCTCACGCCTGTAATCCTAGCTCTCTGGGAGGCCAAGGCTGGAGGATTGCCCAAGGGCAGGAGTTCTAAACCAGCCTGAGCAAGAGCTGACCATCTCTACTATAAATAGAAAGAAATTAATTGGCCAACTAAAAATATATATACAAAAATTTAGCCGGGCATGGTGGCACATGCCTGTAGTCCCAGCTACTCGGGAGCCTGAGGCAGCAGGATTGCTTGAGCCCAGGAGTCTGAGGTTGCTGTGAGCGAGGCTGACGCCATGGCACTCACTCTAGCCTGGGCAACAAAGCGAGACTCTGTCTCAAAATAAAATAAAATAAAATAAAAATTAAGCCTATTGTCAGGATTATTAAGAAGCTAAAATCACCAAAGGTAGACGAAGCTAGACACTACTAGATAACAGCAGTAAAGACAGATTTAATTTAGTGATAACTATTGCAGCAGGGAGAGAGTATGACTGAGCTCAACTTTAGTGGTGCAGAGGTGGCAGGATGATCCGGAAGGAGAAGTGGGGCCTGCAGGTGCAATTAGGGGCTCGGCAGAGCTGCAGAAGGAAGTAAATACAGCGCGTGGCTAAGAGAACTGGTCAAGGTCAATGCCAATTAGGCCAGCTGTGTCCACTTACTGGAGCTTATTGATGTTAGACTTCTACCCTCCCATAGAGACTGCTGTCCTTCCCTGCAAGTCAAAGGAATGGCTTGTAGGTCCTTGAGAAAGATATTCCTGGGTTAAAGGAATTACATCAAAAAAAAAAAAAAATAAAGAAGAAGAAGAAGAAAAAGAATAGAAGAAGGATTTCATGTAATTAAAAAAATAAATACATTTTCTAAGAGAGGGAGATCAAGGGCCTATCATCTGATGTTGGCTGGAACAAAGGGTAAGTTCTATTGGTAGCCTTGAGTTTTCCAGGCAGAAAATCAAAGGACATGTGGCCACCCCAGGAACTAGGCCAGAGGCTGCTAGGAGCCATGAGTCTGGTTGCTTAAATTTTAAGCAAACAAAATGTTTCAGTTGAACATTACAAATAAAGGTGAAAAACAAGCCAGTCTTATTTTTTTTCTATAGGAATTGATTTTACTAAAACATTTCATAATCAACTGCAGTTTGTAACTATTGGAAAAGTAGAACAACTGTATATAAATGTTAACTATACTTTCAATTTTTGCCTTTTATATATGAAATATTACCTACTTTAATATCAGGATTTAGATAAGAACATTCAACTTAGTTCATTGATAAAATTATAGAAAGGATGCTGATTATATTAGAAACATATTGGAATGATGAAATTGTGGAATTATCCCTGAAGATATAATGCATTATCCATAATATCACTCTAAGAGCCAGAAAGGAATTAGGAAAATTTATACTTATTCATAATTACTCTCTACATGTATAATTAGAATTTTAAAATTCATCTTTACTCACAGGGCAGATAAAATGTAATGAAAATTCACAGGGAATCTAAATAGAGTTAAAATATCAATATAAAATAACAAATCAGCTGGGCTTACTGTTTCGGGTGTGATATTGAGAGCTAATAAGAGCATCACTCTATCACTTATAATAAGAAAAAAAGACAAGCTAAAAGTTAACAATTTTTCTTGAACCCACCAGAAAGTGAAGTCACAGGGCAAAAATCCAACTCAAAATCTAGGGCGAGGAGCCTGCAAAGAAAAGACAGGTCGTGAGCATTTGCTTGGTTGGGGCAGACAGAACCAAACACCACACAAGCCAGTAAGATTTAGCTGGTGTGGTAGAAGGATGATGGTACCCAAACACGCCCTGATCCTCAGGAATTGTGACTATGTTATGTCACATGGTAAAAGGGACTTTTCAGATGTATTTAATGTTGCAGATCATAAAACAGGGAAATTGCCCTGGATTATCCAGTGAGCTCAGTCTGATCACATAATCCCTTAAAAGAAGAAAATTTTCTGTGGTTTCGAGCCAGAGAAATTTGTCTGAAAGAAACGTCAGAGGCATTCCATAATAAGAGTGATCCAAGGTGCCGTTGCTGTCTCTGAGATGCAGGCCCGTTTGCGAGGCCGAGGGCCATCTCCAGCTAACAGCCTGCAAGGAAACAGGGTCCTCGGGCCCACGGCCACAGGAGCCGGATTCTGCCAGCAACATGGATGAGGCTGACGCTCAGGTGACTGACACCTTGATGCTTTGTGAGCAACTGAGAGGAGAAGCACCTGAGCCACTATGCCCAAATGTGTGATCCTGGCCATGTTGAGATGGTGAATTTGTATTGTTTTTAAGCCACTAAGATTGTGCTAACTTGTTATGGTAGCAGTAGAAAACTGCTACAGTTAGAAATTGTAAATGAATCACTGATGATGAGGAGTGAGCTAGTGGGAGGCTAGGAGGCTCTTGATGGTGGCAGGCATAGAAGGGTGCTATGGTCTGAGTACCCACAAACATCTATGTGCTGGTACTTAATCCTCATCATGGTGGTGTTAAGAGGTCTGGCCTTTGAGAGGTGATTAGTCTATGGGGGCTCTGCCTAATGAATAAGATTAGTACCATTATAAAAGGGCTCGAGTTTGAAAGGAGCTCTCTTCTCCCCTTCTGTCCCTTTCCCATGTGGAGGACACGGCACTCCTCCCACCCAGAGAAACGGAGGACAGCCCTCATGGGACACTGAACCTGCATCACCTCCATCTGGGACTTCTCAACCTCCAGAACTATGAGAAATAAATTTCAATTCTTATAGATTACCCAGTCTACTGCATTTTGGTTGCTACAAGTGTGTTCCTCCCACCTACAGTGCATTCCGTTTCCATTAGTTGCAAATCACCACATTCAAAACTTAACAGAAGGAAAGGCATGCTCATATCCAAGCATAAAATAATATTGGCCTTAGTGTCTATAGTCTGTAAACACACACACACACACGCCTTTCAAGAAAACATTGCAAGCCATGCCCAAAAGCAAGAAAAGCACAGTCTAAAGAGACAAAGCAGACGTCAATATAAGATTGATGTTGAACTATCAGCCTGGAAATTTAGAAATATCTGTAGTTAATATGTAAATCTGCTAAGGAAAAGGATAGACTCACGGAAGTGCAAACAGATAACTTCAGTAGAAAATTGAAACCTATGAGAAGTAATTAAATAGAAACAACAGAAACCCAAAATACAGTAAAATGTATGAAAAAAGATGTTTGATGAGATTAGTAACCTGACAGAGCCAAGGAAAGATCAGTGAATTTGAACATAATAAACCAATAAGAATTACTCTATCATGTTCCTTCTGTCTGGATAACGTACTTTTAACATTTCTTGTAGATAGGTCCTTTCAGGTCTAAGAAATTATATCCCCTTAATTTTTGAAGGATATTTTTGATGAGTATAGAATTTGGGGTTGTTGGGTTTTCCTTTTAGCACTTCAATGAGATTAACTTCATTGTCTTCTTACTTTCATCATTTATGTAAATTATCCTTATAACTTGGTAGAGAAACTGATTTTTTTCCCCTGACCACCTTTAAGATTTTCTACTTGCATTGTTTTTGGCTTTTTGACTATATTATTCCTAGATGTGTTTTTATTTTTATTTATGCAGATTGGTGTCCTCTGAGGTTCTTGGATCTGCTATTTGCTCCCTGTCCCTGATTTAGTTAAATTTTTGGTCATTTCTTTCTTCAAGTTTTATTCTATTCTTTTCTTTATGTCTTCACATTTTGTTATTTTAATCTAACCATATATACAATCACAAGGGAATTTTAGGGTGACATGGCTGCATTGGATGGTACTTGATCATGGACAACTGATTCTATGCATTTATAAAACACATATATGCATATGTTACAAATAAGCAATTTTTTAAATTTCAGTATATTATGAGGGTATAAATGATTAGGTTACATATATTGCCTTTGCCCCACCAGAGTCAGAGCTTTAAGTGTGTCCATCCCCCAGACAGTGTGCACTGGACCCATGAGGTGTGAATATACATATCCCCCTCCCCGTCCCACTGCCCAACACCCAATGAATGTTACTACTATATTTGTACTTAAGTGTTGATCAGTAAATACCAACTTGATGGTGAGTACATGTGGTGCTTGTTTTTCCATTCTAGTGATACTTCACTTAGTAGAATGGGCTCCAGCTCTATCCAGGATAATACAAGATGTGCTATATCACCATTGCTTTTTGTGGCTGAGTAGAATTCTATGATATATATATATACCACATTGTATTAATCCACTCATGGATTTATGAGCACTTGGGTTGATTCTGCATCTTTGCAATTGTGCATTGTGCTGCTATAAACATTCGAGTGTAGGTATCTTTTTTGATGAAAAGTCTTTTTTGCCTTTGGGTAAATACCCAACAGTGGAATTGATGGATCAAATGATAAGTCTACTTTTAGTTCTTTGAGGAATCTTCACGCCATTTTCCATAGAGGTTGTACTAATTTGCAGTCCCACCAACAGTGTATAAGCATCCTTTCTTTCTGCATCCATGCCATCATCTATTATTTTTGGACTTTTTGATAAATGCCATGCTAACTGAGGTAAGGTGATATCTTTCGTGGTTTTAATTTGAATTCCCTGATTATTGGTGACATTGAGCATTTTTTCATGTTTATTGACCATTTGTGATTCTTCTTTTTACAAGCTTCTGTTCATATATTTTGCCCACTTTTTAATAGGGCTGTTTGATTTTTCTTTCTGATTTGCTTAAGTTCTTTGTAAATTCTGGTTATTAGCCCTTTATTATATCTGTAGTTTATGAATATCTTTTCCTTTTCTGTAGGTTGTCCATTTGCTCTGATTGTTTCTTTATCTGTGCAGAAGCTTTTTAGTTTAATCAAATCCCATTTATTAATTGTTTTTGGTTATATGATTTCCATTGGGGTCTTTTCCACAAATGCTTTGTCTAGGCCAATATCTAGAAGAGTTTTAACTACATTTTCCTCTAGATCTTATGGTTTAATTCTTTAGAGCTAAGTCTATTATCCGTCTTGAACTCATTTTTGTGAGTGGTGAGAGGTAGGTGTCCTGTTTTCATTCTTCTGCATGTGATATACAATTTTTACCATGTTGTTTTGGTTACTATAGACTTGTAATATCGTTTGAAGTCTGGTAATATGATGCCTCCAGATTTTTTTTCTTTTGTTTAAGATTACTTTGGCTCTTCAGGTTCTCTTCTGGTTCCAAACAAAGCATATAATTTTTTTCTAGATATGTGAAGTATGACTTTGGTCATCTGATGGGGATTGCATTGAATATGTAAGTCACTTAGGTAGGGTGGACATTTTAAGAATGTTGTTTCTACCTATCCATGAGCAGCTATCTTTTTCCATTTGTTTGTATCCTCTGTGACTTATTTCCTCAGAGTTTTATAGTTCTCCTTATAGAGATATTTCACCTCCTTGGTTAAGTATATTCCTAGATATTTTAATTTCTTTGTAGTAATTGTGAATGGTATTGAATCTTTGATTTGACTCTCAGCTTGACTGTTCTTATTCTATAGAAATGCTACTGATTAATGTACATTGATTTTTGTATCCTGAGACTGCTGCATTTCTTTATCTATTCTAGGAAACTCTTGGTGGAATCCATGAGGTGTTTTAAGATACAAGATGACCTCTTCTTTCCCAATTTGGATACCCTTAATATTACTCTCTTGTCTGATTGCTCTGGCTAGGACTTCCAACATTATGTTGAATAGAAGTGGTGACAATGGGTATCATTGTTTTGTTCCATTTCTTAGGGGGAATACTTTCAAGTTTTCTTTATTCAGTATGATGTTGGCTGTGGGTTTGTCATATATGGCTTTTATTATTCTGAAATATGTTCCTTCTATGCCTAGTTTGTTAAACGTTTTTATTAAGAAGGAGTGCCGGATTTTGTCGAATGCTTTTTCTGCATCTATTGAGAGGGTCATAGGTTCTTTGTTATTGCTTTTGTTTATGTGATGAATAGCATGTTTTCATTTACATATATTGAACCTCCCTGCATCCCTGGGATGAAGCCCACTTGGTCATGGTGGATTATTTTTTTTGATGTGCTATTGAATTTGGTTTGCTTATATTTTATTGAAGATTTTTGCATTTTCTCCCTCCAGGAAACACATCTAAATCACAAGGATGCACACAGACTCAACATGAGAGGATGAATAAAAATATTTCATACAAATGGAAACCAAAAGAGAGCAGGAATCGCTGTTCTTATATCAGATAAAATTGACTGTAAGCCAATAAAGGTAAAGGAAGACAAAGAGGATCACTATATAACGGTAAAGGGAGCTATCAAACTAGAAGACATAGTAATCTTAAATATATGTGAGCCCAACACTGGACCTTCAAGATACATAAAACAAATTTTATTAGAGCTAAGCAAAGAAATAAACAGTACCATTGTAATTGCTGGTGATCTCAACAACTCACTGTCAGAGCTTGACAAATCATCAAAACAAAAATAAATAAACAATGGATTTAATCTAAACTCTAAATCAAATGGACCTAACAGACATTTACAGAACATTCCATCCCCAAACTACAGAGTATACATTCTTATCAGCAGCACATAGGGAATTCTCCAAGATTGATCATATCTTAGGCCACAAAATATATCTGAACAAATACAAAAAAAAAAAAAAAATTAAATCATACCACGTAACTTCTCTGACCAAAGCATAATAAATAAAACTAGATATCAATTACAAGAGAAACACTGAAACTTACACAATTAAACAACCTGCTGCTGAACAATTACTGGGTCAAGAATGAAATTAAGACAGAAATCAAAAAATTCTTTGAACTGAATGACAAAGGGGTTACGCACTATCAAAATCTTTGAGACACAGCAAAAACATTCCTCAAGAGAAAATAGCCTTAAATGCCTACATCAAAAAGACAGAAAGATCACAAATTAACAACTTATTGTCATACCTCAAGGAACCAAAAAAGAACAAACCAAACCCCAAAACAGCAGAAGAAAAGAAATAATGGAAGTCGGAGCACAACTAAATGAATTGGAAAACAAAACAAAACAAAAATCATACGATGGATTAACAAAACTAAAATTTGGTTCTTTGAAAAGATAAAATAATCAATCAGCCTCTTGCTGGACTAACCAAGAGCAGAAGAGAAAGGACCCAAATAAGCTCAATCAGAAATGAAAATGGCAACTGATACCACAGACATACAACACATCATCTATGAATACTATGTAAATTTCTATGCATATAAACTAGAGGACATAGAGGAAATGGATAAGTTCCTGGAAACACAACCCCCCCAAAACTCAATCAGGAAGTAACAGAACTCCTGAACAGACCAATAATGAACACGGAGATCAAAAGAGTAATAAAAAAAAACTTGCCCAAAAAGAAAGTCCTGGACCAGATTGATTCCCTGTTGAATTCTATCAGACCTACAAAGAAGACCTGTTACCCATAGTACCGAAATTATTCCATAATATCAAGAAAGAAGGAATCATACCCAACTCATTCTATGAAGCAGTATCACCTTGATACCAAAGTCAGGAAAGGACACAACAAAAAAAGAAAACTGCAGACTGATATTCCTTAGGAATATAGATGCAAAAATATTCCTAACAGTTACACCACTCCTTTCATCTTTCCTCTCTGTATTAGTTTTAACCATCATAAAAATGTTATATTTTATTGTGCAGAAAAGACACTCTTGACTTCAAAATCCACAAACTAATGGGTATGTCTTCCTACATAGATATAATTTTAATAGCTGAAATGTGAAGATTTATTTGTCCCTCTTTGGTATATATTGCATATTGATGTGTACTTGTTTGTGTAAGTGTTCTTAATTTTAATAACCTTAAGAATACTTAGTTTTTAGTATTATAAATGAAATACAGAATTAAGTTTGTCCTCTTCATGTGCCATAATTTCAGTTTGTCTTATATATTTATAATTCTAATGATAATTATAATAGTATTATAATTATAATACTGGTAAATTATTCCTTATGACATGGTTTGATTAATTATATCATTATTCTGATTTTATATAAAAGGAAACTGAGGCATTGAGAAATCTGTCTGTATTTACAAAAGAATATGGAGTTTGATATGAAACCAAACAAGTTTGTTTCAGAACTCACTGCTGATTACCAATTCACTCTATTGTCACTTAATAAGCTATTCATATAGATCCAGTATAAATTAACTGATGTCAATATACATGTGAGTATTAAGTGCTAGAAAGAAAATAGAAGAATGAAGGAATTCACATTTAAAAAAAATCAAAGGAAGCAATCATGAGCAAGAAGCTATTAAATAGATCCAGTTCTCTTCTGAGTGCTGGAATATAGAATTATAAGGTACTTAGGAACCATACTTACAGTCACATTTTGTGGGTGCACACCAAGATAAGATTCACTGACACCACATAGATCCTAGTGGAGCTGGGATTGATTCCCAGCTGTGTATTTATTCCCATGCTATATTATCCCTGAAAAGTAGCTCACGATGTTATTTGACATCAATGAATTGCTGCTAGTTAAATGCAAGTAAATGTATATCCCATGGAAATGACATATTGATGAAAAAATTAAATAATTTTCCAGGAAAGAAGTGATATATTCCAAGGCAACCTTCTTAGGATCCCCATATCCTGAAGCTGCCAGAGCAGAATTTAAGCATGAACTGACCGAATCTAAAAGACAGTATCTGGGAAAAGTTCTTATGGGATGGGGCAACATTAGCATATGTTCAGGCCATTAGTTAAATATTACATTCAGTTATCTATCTGAAACCTGTGAAATATACCTTTATTAAGCCACTTCTTCTTAAAGACTTCTTGTTTTGTTTGCCCATGTGGTCTATCTTTGTGACCCTGGGCTATACTGACCAGTCACCATTGCCACTTTCTGAGCCAAAGTGGGTATTTCAATTAAGAACCAACCAGGCAGCAGTACATGTCCATCATTTAATCAAAGGACATGCTAATTTAGTGAGACACAGGCATCATAGTGAGGTTTAATTCAGGCCACAGACTATTTTTAGTAAATTTAGCCTTTTACTTTCTACCCCTAATTTTGGTATTCCCCTTTGAAATTTACATTCAGATAAAATTAGCAAATATTTGTTAATCACTTACTGAGTGCAATGCATTATTAAAATTAACATATGTGTCTAAATTATCACCCTATGGAGACATAAAATAGAAAAGTCACAGCAAGTTTTCCTCAGTAAATGTTATAGACTACTTTGGTTTGATAAGTTATAAAAAACAAAATTTTAAAAAAGACAATACTTCTTACTAGGGCATCCATATAAGCGTATATAAGTTTATTTCACATGATTTAATGGCTGAATTTTTCATGCACAAGGCAGTTTTCTCTTAGGAAATATCCGATTAAATATAATACCTTCTGCATTGCAGGTAGATATAATTTTTTAAATGTTTTACACTTTTTATTTAGTTTTTGATGAAAATTAATCAGTTATATGCAAATAGAGACCAGACTCATATTTTTTTGTATTAACTATACTTTAAAAGAAAAACAACTCTTTTGATAATAATATATTTCAGACAATTTTCTTTCATTGAACACCTTCTACCTCTGAAAGGTCAAATCCTAACATTTTAGAAATAATTATTATTTACTGAGGACATTAAACTAATTACTTCAACTTTTCTATTATTTATTTTGGGATTTATTATTAGGAACATTGCCTGATTTTGGCAGAAATTGGAGCATCAATATATAATAATATCTGAAACTTAAGGAGACAGAAAAATTTTCACCATGAATCCCATTGTTAACAGTTATAAAGTAGTTATTTTGAAAATTTCTATGGAAATAAAATTTAAATTTGGCCTGCTAGAGGCAATTGGAATACCCTGGAAACTTCACTGCATTTAAAAATTGAAAGATATCATTACATAATTTCACACTTTGTAACTAAAACTCTGTTTTCCATTTGTAACAAGATTTGAATTTATTTAGATAATTGTATGCCCAAAGACTCTAGGGTGGTAGATTCATTTAAAATAAATTAGGTAACTGAGATTTGAAGTATATTCACTAGGATTATACCTAGTGTGTCCTTAAAATGTAAAGAAGGGAGAGAAATAGAGAAATTACCTAAAGAAAACAAAGAAAAGTGAATTTTTCTAGAAAATTTTATTAAAATTGTATATTAATAGGTTTTAGTCATTACACATGACTTTTAAAATCATAATTAATAAAACTTTAAAAGAAACCTAAATTTTCAAATAACATCATACCAAACCATCTAAGAAATAATGCCTATTTTGTTAGGCATTCTTATTATAAAAGGGTGCTGAATTTTCTTTAATGCTTTTTCTCCATCTACTGAGAGGATCATATGGTCTTTCTTTTTACTTCTTATTATGTGGTAAATTACATTTACAGATTTGTATGTGTTGAACCATCCCTACATCTCTTGGATGAAGCCCACTTGGTAGTGATGAATTATATTTTTTGATAAGTACCTGAATTCCTTTTGTTAGGATTTTATTAAGAATTTTTGCATCTATGTTCATAAGGGATCTTGGTCTGTAGTTTTCTTTTTTTGTTGAGTCCTTTCCTGGTGTTGATATCAGGGTGGTGTTGGCTTCCTAAACATATTGGGGAGAATTCCTTCTGTCTAGATATTGTGGAATAATTTCTGCAGGGTAGGCACCATTTCTTATTTGTAGGTCCAGTAAACTTTGGGTGTAAAACCATCTGTTCTGGGGATTTTTTTTCCAGGAAGGTTTTGTATGGCTGCTTCAATTTTGGTACTTAATATTGGTCTGTGCAGTAATTCTATTTCTTCCTGACTGAGCCTAGAAAGGCTATGTGTTTCTAAACATTTGTCCATTTCCTCCACATTTTCAAGTTTATGTGCATTAAGATTTTTATAGTAGTCAATGATGATTATTTTGTATTTCTGTGGTATCATTTGTAATTTCTCCTCTTTCCTTCCTGATTGAGCTAATTAGAGGCTTTTTTTTCTCTGCTTCTGGTTAATCTAGTAAGAGGCATGTTAATTTTGTTTATTTTTTCTAAGAATCATCTTTGTCTTTTATTAATATTTCTTATAATTTTTTTGTTATCAGTTTCATTTAGTTTTGCTCTGATCTTTGTTATTTATTTTCTTCTGCTGCATCTGGGATGAATTTGTGGATCCTTTTCCTGCTATTTGAGATGATTCATTAGATCGTTTATTTGTGATCTTTTCAACTTTTGGATATAGGCATTTATGGAAATAAACTTTCCTCTCAGGACTACTTTAGCTGTGTCCCACAGATTTAGATAACTTGTGCCTCCTTTATCATTTAGTTCAAAGAATCTTTTGATTTCCATCTTAATTTCCTCCTTAACCTAATAAATGTTCATCAAAAGTTTGTTTAGTTTCCATGACTTTGTTCAGGGATGAGAGTTTCCATTGGAATTGATTTCTAATGTTATTCACTGTGGTCTGAGAAGATGCATGTCATAATTTCTATTTTTTAAATTTTTTGAGACATACTTTGTGGCCTTGGATATAGTCAATCTTAGAGAATGTCCCATGAGCTGATGAGAAAAATGTACATTTAGTGATTTGTGGGTAGAATGTTCTGTAAATGTCTGTCAGGCCCATTTGTTCTAGAGTTCTGTTTTAGTCCATTGTTTGTTTATTTTCTGTTTGGAGGGTATGTCCTGTTTTGTCAGAGGGGTGTTGAAGTTCCCAGCTGGTTAAACAAAACTATCCACTAAGATTTTTGTCTAAAATAAGAAAAAAAATTACAATTAAAATGTTAGGTAAATAAGCAAATACAAATAAAAATATTATTTTGGAACTATAGTAAAAGTAAAAACCAAGGAAAAATAACATGAAATATGACAAGCACAAATATTTTTTTTCACAATGTGGAGTCTCCAATAAATGAAGAATCACAGATGTTTATATTTAATGGAACACTTAAATTTACTTAAAATAAGGATCAATGGAGTAAAATCAACACATCTTTTTTTCTATTTTGGATAATAAAGTAAAATGCACATGAGTTTTACATAGAAGAGGTAACAAATGGATTGAATATATGCAACATTTAAAGAGCTGTGAAAACCGATTGCAAGAATTTCTATATAACTTGCCCTAGATCACACAGACATTATGGTTGGGTTATAATTTGATTTTAGGCAGTCTTCAGTGTCTTTGCTCTTTTATGAATGCAGGAATTCTAACAAACTTGTTAATAGAAAATCTATCGCTGCAGAAAATACCACAAATAGTACCAAGAATGCCACTATTTGAAAGTGACTAAAATTATAGAAAACTATGAAAAAAAAACTTCAACCACTTAAGACTTACGCATAGTTTTACAAGGGTTGACTGACTACTTTTTAAATTTATTTTCTTCTTTTTTAATTTTCTTTAATTTACAAAGGAAAATATCCTTAATAAAATATGCTAAAGAAGTTAAGAGAAAAATCACATATTTCCATCATTTACCATTCACTATTGCAGCATGTGGCAGCATATCTTTACAGCGTTCCTCTGCCTGCACTGGTTTCCACCACCTCTGTGGTCTCTTTATAAGCATCACAAACTATGAATGATGTATGGGGCCTACCTCTCACATATGTGTGTTAAAACACACACACATGAATGCACATATACATGAGTATTGGTACATATGTACACAAATATATGTGTATGCACATAAAATTTTGGAAATTATTTTCTACAACTCTGGCTTTCTATTATAGAATATTTTATCATATGACTATATACTATCTTACATTATGTAGAATATCCAACTTTGGGTGAGTTACATTAGTTTTCTATAATTAACAATACTTCGATTTTATATATATATATAATTTTAAAAACATATTTATAGCTTTCAAATGTATTCCTACAGATCGATTATGCCAGTGTGAACTCCAGCAACAGTTTGTAGACATTTTTATTTCCTTTACTACCTTTCATTTATTAATTAGCTCCTGTATTAAGGGTAGCTCTTCCTTGATAGCTTTTCTTGTAATATTGCTGGAAATTATTTAGTCTGTGATTTTCCATTTGCCTTTTTATTATTAAATATTATGCCAATTTTCATAAAGTTGGTATATTCATGTGTTTTAATTTATCAATATATTTATTTTCCATAATTTATGCTAAGACTTTGGGCGTCATAAAGCAAAATATATAAAGGATGTAATGGATGTATTTCCAAATAGTTAATAAATTGCCTCAGTACTATTCATTGAGGTTCCATTATGACAATATTGATATGTCTAATATGCTATCCTATTGTGTTAAAATAGGGCATTCTCATATATACACGGAGTCTGTTCTAGGGTTGTTGTTTTATTTAACTTACCTAACCATTATCCTGCCTATTCCACATAGTTTCACGTTGTTAGTCTTTTTCAATATATGAAGGTTCAAGTCCATTTTTATTATTTGTGGTCAATCTAGCCCAGTGCTGCCCAATAAATACATAATCTAAGCCACTTATGCAACTTTAAATTTGAAGTGGTAGCATTTTAAAAAGTAAAAATAAATAAATAAAATTGATGTAAATACATTTTATTTAATGCAATATATTAAAATGTATCATTTAAGTTTATAATCAATATTAAAATTATTAGTGTGATATATTACCTTCTTTTTTTTTTGTACTACGACTTTAAAATCTAGGGTGTGTTTTAAATTTATTATATATAGACAGTCCCCGATTTACAATCGTTCAACTTATGAACTTTCAAATTTAGGATGGTGTGAAAACAATATGAATACAGTAAGAACTGTAATTTGAGTAACCATACAACCATCCTGTTTTTTACTTTCAGTATAGTATTCAATAAATTACATGAAGATTTTCAACACTTTATTATACAATAGACTTAGCACTAGATGATTTTGTTCCACCATGGGTTAGTGTAAGTGTTCTGAGCACATTTAAGATACGCTAGGTAAAGCTATGATGTTCAGTAGGTTAGGCATATTAAATGCATTTTAAACTTATGATATTTTAGACTTATAATGGGTTTATCAGGATGTAACTCTATCATGAGTTGAAAAGCATCTGTGCAGAATTAGGTATTTCGGTATATCTTAGTATTTAGACTAGACACATTTCAACTGTTTAACAAGCACATGCAGCTAGCAGCTATAATATTAGAAAGCAAAGTTCTAGGCCGGGCATGGTGGCTCAAGCCTGTAATCCTAGCTCTCTGGGAGGCCAAGGTGGGCGGATCGTTTGAACTCAGGAGTTCGAGACCAGCCTGAGCAAGAGCGAGACCCCATCTCTACTATAAAATAGAAAGAAATTAATTGGCCAACTAATATATATAGAAAAAATTAGCCGGGCATGGTGGCACATGCCTGTAGTCCCAGCTACTTGGGAGGCTGAGGCAGTAGGATCGCTTGAGCCCAGGAGTTTGAGGTTGCTGTGAGCTAGGCTGACGCCACGGCACTCACTCTAGCCTGGGCAATAAAGTGAGACTCTGACTCAAAAAAAAAAAAAAAGAAAAAAAAGAAAGCAAAGTTCAAGCACTTTTATAGATAAGCTTTTACCAAGTGCTAGAAATACTTTGTTTACTGGATTTATGTGTTATAGGTAAATTTTGAGAAGATTGATAAATTCATGCAATTTTTTAACATGGAATTACTTGATTAATTGCAGACATACATTAGACACATCAACATATAAACAATGCTGCCCTCTAGGATGACAAAATAGGTTTAATGTTTCTTATGTTTTCTGTGACTTACACATTTTCCATATGTACAGAAAAATAGATTAGATAGAAAAATAGAACAGTTTTAGAGAGACCACCATTTTCATAGGGCAGCTGGTTTTACATAAGAATTTGTGTAACAACTGAAATTGAAAGATCCTAGAAAGAAATTTCTCAACTACTGCAAAATTAAAGCAAACTCAAATAAAACATTATAGCCAGGAAAATAACATACCAGAGGATTTTCAATAGATTAATACATAATTGCTTCATTTTCACTTCTTCTACCAGTATTTTCAGTGAAAAATTGATGCACTCACTGTTCTCAATTTGGAAACGTAATCTTGTCAAGAATTTGGGTTGCTATGTTTAAATGGTATTAAATACTGTGCCATCGAAGTCACATAAGATAAAGAAAACTGCTACTTAACCAAGAACATCCATTTGATGTTGTAAAAGGCCACTGTTATTTATTACATGTACAATTTAAGGATATGACACACTGAATTAATTGTAATCAAAGTCACTCAACTAGTCTCACTGGTGCTACATGCGGCTCTAGCATCAGTTTAAGGTTATTTGTGAATCAAAGTGTCCACAGATAATACTGATTCACCACACAGGTTTTTAACAGATTTCAAAATGCTTACTTAGTGTTCTTATAAAGATCATTGTCTATTTTAACATAAAATTGAACTGGAAACTGAAGTCAAAATTTATAAGACATTTTGGCTACACATATTTTCTTATTAGATTATTTTATTTTTCTATAAGTTCTGCAGAAACTTTTAATTCACACTTTCTTTTTACTGAAGTGGACAAACACTCTGTACTTGCTGCATGTGGCTGCAGGTCATTTTTCACTCAATTGATGCTTTCATCAGTCTCCACACGTGATTTTCACACCACCAATTGCAAAGACTGTGTAGTTAATGAAATCTAGTATGGGCAATAGACAGGGAGTCCAAGCCCCATTACATCATCCAATATTATATTTCGATTGGAGACAGGCACACAGCTGTTCTGTGCTCATGCCACCCACGTGTTCTCTTAGAAATACATCACAACTGATTCTCCCCTCCCCCGACCCTATCCACGTCTGTCTAAAGAGACAATATAGCCACCAGCCGGAGGCACCTCCAGGGAACCAGACCTTCCCTTTTGAGTCCCTACAGCTGACTGAGGGGAGTTCAGACGGTGAGCTCCCTACCGGCCAGCCCTCCCGGGTGCTGCTGGCACGGTGATCCCAGGAGAACGGGGCAGACCCTGAGGCTGAGAGACATAGACCCAGCTTGGGCTCCCTGCGGGTGAATGGGGACTGGCACTCCTCTCCCTGGTGGAGTCAGGGATTGAATTCCGGAATCCAGAGGTCAACCTGCAGACCAGATCCCGTGCACCCAGGTCTCGCATAGCCTGGGACACAGAAAGGATATACGCCAACAGCCTACTGAGGTGGGTGTGCCTTCAGGGGCAGATCAGAATCCTAGAGGGCAACACTCCTACCAAAGGGAGGCCGTGCACCCAGCCCAGGTGGTGTTCCTATGCAGGGAACCTCTCGCCTGGCATCACATCCAGGGGAGGCCCAGTGGAGTGAGGTCTGGCCTGCTGGCAGAGGCCCAGGAGTAGCCGCTGAGTTGGGGAGGGTGGAAAGAAGCAAGGCCTGCTCCAGACTGCAGGTCTCAGACAGCCACATCCCCACACACAGACTTTCTGACTGAGCGGGGCTAATCTGGCCCCTCCCTGACAGCTTTTCCTGGAAGCAGAGAATAGAACTTTGACCCCTGCTAACAGGCATTGGTGGTGCCTGAGGGCAGGCTTACCCAACCCAGCTCTGCCCAGACTCAATCCCAGACCAGCCCTCACTGAGGGGGAAAAAGGACACACCTGGAAGTCCCAGGGCCCCACTGACCACCTGAGGCACTATAGTGCCTCTCTAGAGGAACAAGAGCTGGTTAAAGGACACAAAAACAACAGTGTAGCCTGTTCCTCCAAGCAAGAGCCACCTACTGACAGGGAAGACATCCTGTACACCCTTTTCATGGCACCTACTGACTCATTATACAGGGAGTGGTTGAACCTCACCCACAGACACCACCTACCGGCTCAGAAACTAAACAAGATGTGTGAATACCCAAACAAAAACCTAAAGGAAAGAAGCAACAACTGATTGACATGAGAATAAATCAGCAAAGGAACTCCAGAAATATGAAGAAACAAACGGAAACCATACCCCCAAAGAGGAACACCAGCCCCTTAGAAACGGACACCAACCAAAATCAGGCAACCAAAATGACAGAAGAGAAATTTCAAATGTGGATCATAAGAAAATTCAACAACCTGCAAGAACAACTACATAACCAAGAGAAAGAAACCACAAAAAGCCTCCAGGACCTGGAACAAAAGTTCACTAAAGAAATCGATACAATGAAGAAAAGTTTAACTGAACTCCTGGAAATGAAGAATCAATTCAGGGAACTACAAAATACAGTGGAAAACCTCAAGAACTGGGTAGACCAAACAGAAGAAAGAATCTCAGAGATTGAAGATAACGCTTTCCAATTAAATAAATCAGTCACAGAGATAGAGCAGAGAAACAAGAGAAAAGAGCAAAGCCTACAAGAGATGTGGGATTATGTGAAGAAACCTACTGTGAGGATCATAGGGTTACCACAAGGGGAAGAAGAAAACACCCAAGGGTTGGACAAGCTATTTGAAGATATAATGGATGACAATTTCTCAGGCCTTGCTAAAAATCTCGATATACAAGTTCAAGAAGCTCAGATTCAATGCAAATAGGAAGACATCACGACATGCAGTCATCAGACTGACCAAAGTATCAACTAAAGAGGCCCTTCTAAGAGCTGTAAGACAAAAGAAGCAAGTAACATACAAAGGAAACCCAATCCAAATAACATCACACTTCCCTACTGAGACTCTAGAAGCAAGGAGAGACTGGGGCCCCATTCTCACTCTCATGAAACAAAACAGTGCCCAGCCTAGAATCTCATTCCCTGCAAAACTAAGTTTTGCATATGAAGGAGAAATCAAGACATTCTCAGATAAGCAAAGACTGAGGGAATTCACCAAGACAAGACCAGCCCTTCAAGAAGTACTCAAAACAGTGTTACCCACAGATCAGCACAATAAACTCTCACGAATGTAAATCTACTGAAAGCTACAGATCAAAGCCCAGATACTACAATGGCTCAAGAGAGAAAACAAAGCAACAAAGTCCAACTCAACATAATGAACAGAAATCTGCCCCACCTATCACTTATCTCAATAAATGTGAATTGCTTAAACTCCCCACTCAAGAGACAAATGCTGGCTGAATGGATTAAAAAAACACAAGCCAAGTATCTGCTGCCTTTAAGAAACACATCTAACCTGCAAGGATGCAATTAAACTAAATGTAAAGGGGTGGAGAACGGTATTTCAAGCAAATGGAAGCCAAAAGAAAGCTGGTGTGGTGGTGCTGATTACAGAAAACTTAGTTTTTAAATCAACAAAAGTAATAAAAGACAAAGAAGGACACTATATAATGGTTAAGGGTACAGTTCAACAAGAAGACATAACAATTCTAAATATATATGCACCCAAACTTGGTACACTGAGATTCATAAATGAAACTATACTGCATCTAAACAAATGGATAAACAACAACACCATAATACTTAGAGATTTTAACAACCCACTGGAAGCATAGGACAGATCCTCCAAACAAAATCAGCAAAGAAACAATGGACTTAAACAGAATCCTAGAACAAATGGGCCCGATTGACATTTACAGGACATTCTACCCCGAAACCACTGAATATATCTTCTTCTCATCAGCGCATGGGTCATTCTCTAAGATTGACCATATCCTAGGACACAAAGCACATCTCAAACAATTTAAAAAAATATAAATTATACCATGTATCTTTTCAGACCACAAGGAAATAAATGTAGAAATTGATCCTAACAGGAGTCCTCATTTCTACACAAAATCATGGAAACTAAACAACCTTCTGCTGAATGATCATTTCATAACTGAGGAAATCAAGATGGAAATCAAAAGATTCTTTGAACTAAACAGCAAAGGTGACACAAGTTACCAAAACTTGTTGGACACAGCTAAAGCAATCATGAGAGGAAAGTTTATTTCCATAAATACGTATATCCAAAAGTCGAAAAGATCACAAATAGACAACCTAATGAATTGGCTCAAAGAGCTGGAACCAGAAGAACAGACCAACCTCAAATGAAGCAAAAGAAGTGAAATCATTAAGATCAAATCAGAACCAAAGGAAATTGACAACAGGGAAACTATACGGAAGATTAATAAAACAAAAAGTTGGTTCTTTGAAAAAATAAACCAAATTTATGCACCGTTGGCTAGACTAACAAAAAACAGAAAAGAAAAATCTCTAATAAGCTCCATCAGGAACAATAACGGTGAAATTATAACTGATGCCACGGAGATGCAAGATATAATTTACAAATACTACAAAAACCTCTATGCACACAAACTGTAAAATGTAGAGGACATGGACAATTTCTTAGAAACACTCAGCCTCCCTAGGCTCAACCAGGCAGAAATAGAATTCCTGAACAGACCTATATCAAGTACTGAAATTGAAATAGCAATAAAAAATCTTCCTAAAAAGAAAAGTCCTAGACCAGAGGGTTTCACACTTGAATTTTACAACACTTACAAAGAAGAACTGGTTCCAATCCTGCAGAAATTATTCCACAACATTGAGAAAGATGGAAATCTCCCCAACACATTTTATGAAGCGAACATAACCCTGATACCAAAACCAAGAAAGGATGCAACAAAAAAAGAAAACTACAGACCAATATCCCTTATGAATATAGATGCAAAAATTCTCAACAAAATCCTAGGCAATAGAATCCAGGTGCTTGTCAAGAAAATAATTGATTACAACCAAGTGGGCTTAATCCCAGGGATGCAGGGATGGTTCAACACACTCAAATCTATAAATGTAATTCACCATATAAACAGAAGCAAAAATAAAGACCGTATGATCCTCTCGATAGACTCAGAGAAAGCATTTGACAAAATTCAACACCCTTGTATGATAAGAATGCTCAACAAAATAGGCATAGAGAGGGTTTACCTAAAAATGATACAAGCCATATATGACAAAACCACAGCCAATATAATACTAAATGGGGAAAAATTGAAAGCATTCCTACTTAGAACTGGAACAAGACAAGGTTGCCCACCATCTCCACTTCTGTTCAACATAGTGCTGGAAATCCTCGCTACAGCAATCAGACCTGAGAGTGGAATTAAGGGCATCCAAATGGGAGCAGAAGAGATCAAACTCTCACTCTTTGCTGATGACATGATATTATAGCTAGAAAACCCCAAGGATTCAACCAAGAGACTTCTTGATCTGATAAATGAATTTCGTAAAGTCTCAGGATACAAAATCAATACACAGAAATCAGAGGCATTCATATATGCCAACAACGGTAAAAGTGAGAAACAAATTAAAGACTCAGTTCCCTTCAAAATAGCAACAAAGAAAATAAAGTCTCTTGGAATATATTTAACTAAGGAGGTAAAAGACCTCTACAGGGAGAACTATCAAACACTGAAGAAGGAAATAGCAGAGGACGTAAACAGATGGAAGAATATACTATGCTCATGGGTCGGCAGAATCAACATTGTTAAAATGTCTATACTACCCAAAGTGACCTACAGAGTCAATTCATTTTGATAGGGATCAAAATACCATCATCATTTTCACAGATATAGAAAAAATAATTTTAGGCTTCGTATGGAACCAGAGAAGACCACGTATAGCAAAATCAATCCTAGGCAACAAAAACAAAATAGGAGGTATCCATTTACCAGACTTCAAACTATGCTACAAGGCTATAGTAATTAAAACAGCTTGTTACTGGCACAAGAACAGGGACATTGACCAGTGGAACAGAAAAGAGTACCCAGATATAAAACCATCCTCATATAGCCAACTAATCTTCAACAAAGCAGACAAAAACATACACCACAGAAAATAATCCTTATTCAATAAATGGTGCTGGGAAAACTGGATAGCCACATGTAGAATAATGAAACAAGACCCACACCTTTCCCCTCTCATAAAAATCAACTCATGCTTGGTAACATGAGGCCCAGACTTAAATCTTAGGTGTGATATTATTAGAATTCTAGAGGAAAATGTTGGAAATACTCTTCTAGACATTGGCCTAGGCAAAGATTTTATGAAGAAGACTCCAAAGGCAATCACAACAGCAACAAAAATTAACAAATGGGACCTGATCAAATTAAAAAGTGCACAGCCAAAGAAACTGTCAAGAGAGCAAACAGACAACCCACAGAATGGGAGAAAATTTTTGCAAGCTACACATCTGATATAGGGCTGATAACTAGAATCTATTTAGAACTCAGGAAAATCAGCAAGAAAAAATCAAACAACCCTATCAAAAAATGGGCAAAGGACATGAACAGAAACTTCTCAAAAGAAGACAGAATAATGGCCAACAAACACATGAAAAATGTTCAATATATCTAATCATCAGGGAAATGCAAATCAAAACCACAATGAGATATCACTTAACTCCACTGAGAATGGCCTTTATCAAAAAGTCCCCAAACAACAAATGCCGGCATGGATGCGGAGAGAGAACAGTCCTACACAGTTTGGGACTGCAAACTATCTCAACCTCTGTGGAAAGCAATATGGAGATACCTCAAAGAGATACAAGTAGATCTACCATTTGATCCAGCAATTCCACTACTGGGCATCTACCCTAAAGATCAAAAGTCACTTTATGAAAAAGATACCTGCACTTGAATGTTTATAGCAGCACAATTCACAATTGCAAAGCTTTGGAAACAACCCAAGTGCCCATCAATTCATGAGTGGATTAATAAAATGTGGTATATGTATACCATGGAGTACTACTCAGCTTTAAGAAACAATGGTGATATAGCACCTCTTGTATATTCCTGGATAGAGCTGGAACCCATTCTACTAAGTGAAGTATCTCAAGAATGGAAAAACCAGCACCTAATGTACTCACCAGCAAATTGGTATTAACGGATCAACACCTAAGTGGACATATAGGAGTAACATTTATCGAGCGTCGGGAGGATGGGAGGCGGGAGGAGGGGATGGGTATATACAACAACAAGGAGTAAGATGTGCCACATTTGGGGGATGGACATGCTTGAAGCTCTTACTCGAGGGGGGTTGGGGGCATGGGCAATATATGTAACCTTAACACATGTACCCCCATAATACGCTAAAATAAAAACAAAACAAAACAAAACAAAATACATCACAACAAAAGGTATTTTGCATTTCAGGCTCGAAAAACTTTCAATCCATATTAATATTGGCATAGTGGAAGGCTAAGTTCTATTTATGTTTAAACTATCTTTAGAACTAGATTATTGCTCTTTATTTAACATTTATTTATTCATATTTATTAATTTTAAAATTGCCACCATTCATTGTATGTCCCAACTGACTAGCTCAGAATCCTGTATATGGAAATTTCTAAATAGGTTTTTTAAATGAATGAATGAATGAATCAATTAATCATTGCAAGGAGGTTTGTTGAAAAAATGATACAATATTTCAGGTAAGAGTAAGCATATGCTCTAACAGGCAGCCAATTTCAAACCTAAACTTGGAAGGATAAGATTTCTCCTATGTCATCTTTTCAAGCTACCTCTGTGCTAGGTTTCTCCCATTGTGTACCCTCAGAGACGCAGACAGAAAGCCTTGCCATTCATCGTCCTCACTGCCAGATAACACCTTGTCTACACAGCAGGTGGATGAACTTTCACACAAAGAAACAGGATCCTTCAAGTTTTCTTTACTCCTTCTGCTTACGTAAGAAGCTGCTGGTCAGGGTGGATAACACACTCCACAGAGGACCCCCTACTTCTCTGCCTCGACTACCCTAACTCCAACCCACGACCCAAGACCCACTGCAGTCCGTGGCTCCCTTACCGCTGTACCGTATGCAGTAGGCGCTTCATTTAATTCGGCCCTTTCCAGCATGGCATAACTTTCCTTCATTCATCTATCAAAACAGCCAACAGAGCTAGTGTGAATAGTCGTGGACAAATACAATTTCCATTTTTTGTCTATTCGATGAAATAAATAGAATGATAATTAGTTCCCCTGGAAAATGATAACTAAATTAACTTTTCTATTAGAAAATTATATGCCCTATGCCAAAGAAAAATTCATATAAATATTCATTCAATAAATTGCCATTGAACACCAATTCTGTCACCAGAAACATGACAGGAGAACAGTGGGACAAAACTGATGGAATTTGCTTTACTGGTGGTGTTGGGAATGGGGAGGATGAGGACAGATAATAAACTTGTAAGCCAATAAATACAAAAGGCTGGCATAGAAGGAAATAAAACAGGACAGATGCATGTCACATCTTTGCTGACCCCTGACTAAAGAGAATGAGCCTTTTGTGAGAAATTCTGTGGCAGCTTGGGGAAACAAATGCCAGGTTCTCGAGGTGGGACCACACACACACTATTTATGGAATACCAAGACCAGGGACATGACCAGGATGAGGGGAGCAGGACACTTGCCTCAGGAGCAACCTTCAAAGGGTCCCCAAAACTCAGTAATCATGATAAATATTATAATGCAATATTTTACAACGTAATGACAGATAATGCAAAATATTAATGGTAAACAACATATTAAAAATGTTATAAATGAAGGCTGTTGTGATGTGTTTTATGATTCCCTATTTTCACTCAAAGGAACACTTGGCTCGAATCTGCTATGGCTTCCCGGGCCTGCATGATGAGGGCTTAGGAAGAGACTGGGCAGCACTGGGATTTTATACAGCACACTATTTTTTCAACTGTAGATATTTTATTAATAGTATTTCTTCCACTTGGCTCAAAATGTGGGAGGACACTTTGAGAAGTGTGCATGGCGGTGCACAATTAACCTTTCACCTCTTTCAAAATGGCTGAGCAGATGTCACTGCAGCAAATATGCCTGGAGGGTGACGAGGAGGGAGTCGAGCAACAGGGAGTCGTGTATCAGACTGGAGTCTTGAGAGACAGGCACTACTACAAGTCTAGGAGAATTTTACGTTGTGATTTTTCCCAGTGCATTTAGAGAGATAAAGATGAAAGGAGTTTTATCTGTGAACAATATTAAATCAATTGACTCTTTGTGTTTTCCTGCTATTTATTTATTTATTTTTAGGACAGTAGCAACAGCTTGTCTGTTAGTTCAGAATACAACATATTTTGTTAAATATCTGATATTATCTTTACCTTAAAGTGTATATGCTGATATGTTTAATACATAGAAACCTAATAAATTTTTTTCTTAAGTTGCATATAGTTAGAAATTTTTCCTGTTATTTTTTAAAATGTATTACATTAGCTTAATACTATACCCACAGATACTTTTGTTTGCTGAATTATTTTTATATATTTGCACCTAAACTTTTAAAAATTAATATAAAATTCATAAAATAGGTGTTACATTAAATAAATAAAACATTTTTATTGCCTAAGTTTATAAAGATAAAATGTAATATTATTTAGCAATGAGTTTAACAACCCTCTGGAGATCCTTTCAGTTAGGAGTATTGTGTTCTTATTGACAATGCATCTGCAGCAATCTCATTCATAAATGCTTTGAACTACAAAAAGCATGTCAAGAAATTGTACTGTTTAGTAATATTGCTTAATTGGCTAAGAACACTGAGAATAGAAATAAAGATTCAAATATACTCTTCATTCTATAAAACTTGAATCAGGATATCTATATTTTGATTTCATTTGATAAACTATCACCTATGAAAATTAAACTGTCACCTTGCTCACTTCTGTCATAGAGAAAGCAGATGCTTAAACTTCCCCATCCTGACATAAGTATATGGAGAGTCACACAATTTGAAATCTAATTAGTGTTTAATAAGCCATTTGAAAATGATGTCATTCAACTCTTACAAATGAATCCTGCTCTTTCAACACCTGCTGGTATTTTGTAACAATAATTATTTCATGACAAAAAGAGGCCTGAACCAGTCCATATTAGCATAAGCATCTCTCATGACTACTCCACGCAGTTTTCTCTGAAAAATGTTAATAGCCTCCTCCTGGCTTAAGAGGGAAGAAGCTGCTGTAGACATAATGAGACTTGTTCTGAATGGAAGAGACTTTACTATTCTAAAATGCAATTTCAAAAGGGCAAAGAGAGCAAGGGACCGTCCCTAAGCTGTGAAAAATCTTCCTGAGATTTCTTAACTAAGTGTATTTTGGTTCATTTCTTTGAAAAGAGACTTGCATGGATGACATAATAGGAAATTTAACAGCAAAGTACTCTTTCACTAAAAGTCTGAATTTTAAAGTTAGCAAAGTATCTCCTTTAAATTAACCTGACATAACCAAAACTGTCAAATTATTGCAAAACCTTTCCTGAACCAATGTTTAGTATCTGTGAGTAACTGACTACTCTGGGTTATCCTAAATCCAACCTAGATGTTCCCATTTCATTATTAGTTTTAGTTATAATGATATCACTAGCAAGAAGAGAATAATACTTCACAAAATGTCTGTAATCATTAGGCAAAGTCACGAGTGTCCGAGGCCCTCTCACACAGCGGGCGCTAGCAAGTCCTCATGGTGTTCTCTCGGGTAGCACTGCTGTGAAAGGCCCAGCCCAGTCTGCAGTGGAAGCCCGTGAACGTGCCTCCACACAGCCAGTACACCTTTATTTGAAAGGAAATTGTTAACATAGATTGTTAATTATGACTTCTAAAATATTACATTTCTCATCTGACTAATTCTACTAGTTTCAACTTTTTCCAAGTAAAGAGCAATGTGAGATCATTTCACACAACTAATTTCATTTATTTGGCCATTTACTGTGCCCAGAGCCCCATATCAATAATCTTCAATCAGTAGAAATGATTATTCTTTAACTCAGTTCTTTATTTCAAGTATTATTTTAGTGGGATCAATTCTTCTTTATCTACACAGGAAGTCTGTGTCATGTTACAGCAAATTTTGCAAATGAGTTTAAAAAAAAAGTAAAAAGGAAATATTTGCAAAATAAGTTTTTGCTGTAAAGATAAAGCCTCAACGGTGTGTAGCCCAGGCCCCCAATGCTAAATTGAATTACCCCGTGAAGCTATTTATATTGCCAGCCAAATGACAGATGACTCACTTATATCATGAGGACTCTCTGTGTGTGTGTGTGTGTGTGTGTGTGTATGTTGCAATTTTAAAACATGGGATGGTCTGGTGGATACTGCTTTTTGTCAAGCCAAAATTAAAGCCTATATATTACTCTTATAACCTTGATTTTGTTATATTTAACAACATCCCCAACTTCCTTGGAAGATAAAGGTGGTAGATAACTTAATTCATGGACTGGGTTTTTGCAGAAGAAACAGATGTTTGGAGATGTAGATACCCACCCTATTATATGCCCTTTTCCCATCTGTGAATGTCTATGCAATATAGGAGGTGCAAGAGACAAAACTATGAAGCAAACAGAATTACTAGACGTAGGTCCTCAGATGGGTGATTAGAAAAAAAATAAGAACTCGACTCTCTGGCACCTGTGCAGAGCGTAGAGCTGCCTTCCTAGCAGGGTACTGCCTCCCTCCTTCTCCTCCCCTAAGTCTTGTTATGGGAAAACAATAAGCTGCTAATTTAGTTATGCTACCTCAGGTAGCATTCCAAGTATTTGCAACTGCATACAAGCCAGTTGATGCAGGGAGGCAGAGAAATAACATCCATTATACTTAAAACGGGTTATTGAAAAGAACTTTTCTTATGTTAAGAAATATTTGCTGAAATATTCAGAGCAAGCTTGTATTCCAAGGGCTATCTTCAGTCCTTGTAGAAGATTAAAGAAAGAGCAGAGCAAAAAAGATTTTTAAGAGAGGATTGTTCACTTTCAGAAGATCTCTACTGCTCCCATTTCCAAGCCATGTGTCAGGGTGCTTTAAGAAAAACTTGGAAAAAGTAGAGTTTTTCATTTCTATGAAGACTGAGAAAACTCCATCCCTGAAAATGAATTATTTTATATTTAAGTCTCTGTGCTCCTGTTTTTCCTTCTAGCATACTTTATTTTATTCTCATTACCACATGCAGGCCAAGACACTTAAGCAACAGAGGATTATATTTTTTATTTTTTAATAATATCTTTCTTATTCTTCACCCATCTAAATGATCCTTGTACTTCTACCCCCTTCTCTATCATACAACCCCTAACATTTTAGCTCATAGTTTCTGATTGTAAGCATCATTTCCCATCTATAATATTCTTCAAAATAGTATAAAGAATTTTGGGAAGATAATTTTTAATGTGTAAATGCATCTTCTCAGTGAAAAACAAATTGGTTTACAGCTAAATTGAGAACACATATTTCAGGTTTCTATTTACTTATTTCTCAAATAGCATCAATTAACATTATTTAATAATATTTGATGCCATCATATTGCCTTTCTTTAGCCTGTTGTAGTGGATTATACTTTTTAAAATTTACAAAGATGAAACAGTTTTGCATCATTTGGTTGTAGTGGAAAACACTTTTTATATATTTTTAGATTTGATCTCCTAATTTTTATTGAAGATTTTTACATCTGTGTTCATCTCTTTCACATGATATCTTTACCTGGTTTTCGTATTAAAGTGATACAGCTTTATAGCATGAGTTAGGAAGTGTGCTCACTGCCTGTTTTCTGGAGGAGACTGTAGCATGTATTCCAACTGTCTGCCTGCCTCATGGACCACTCATGAAAGGGCAATGTTGGAGTATTCAACTGTAATCATGCATTTGTCTAATTTTTTTGCATTTCTTTCAGTTGCTGTCTTATATTCTGGTACTCTATTGTTAGTTGTGTACATATTTAGGCTTGTTATGGTTTTTTTTTAACAATTGACTGCTTTGTCATCATACAGTGTTCATTATCCCTGACATTTTTCCCCATTCTAATATCTTCTTTTGCCAAAGTTAATATAGCTGCTCTGGCTTTTCTTCCATTAGTATTGACATAGCATATCATTTCCCAACACTTGTGTAATCTATACAAATGTTTATATTTAAAGTGAGTTTCTTACAGAGGTCATATATTTTGGTCTTGTGTTTTATTTATTCTGACAATTGCTGTTCTTTTAATTGGTATCTAGACTATTCACATATAAAGTTAATTTTTGAGTCACATTAATTTCTACCATATTTGTAACTATTTTCCATTTATTTCATTTGTTCTGTTTTCTTTTTCCCCCATTTTCCTGCCTTATAATTTTAACTGAGAATTTTACATAATTCTATTGTGTCTCCCTTTTAGCATATCAATTACATTTTAATTTCGTTTAGTGGTTGTCCTGTAGTTTGCAAATGTGTACATTGTGTGTCCACCTTCAGACAATACAGCCCTCCTCGCCTGTGCTGCAGCATAGCAAGGTATTTGGGGCCCTCTTCCCCCATTCCTCATTTGCTCGGTCATTTGTTTCATAATACTTATCCAGTGTTAAAGTCATCCAATAAATATATTGTTGCTATTATCACTTTAAAAAGTCATCTTTTCGATCAAATAAGAATAATATAAAAAGATGATTTTATTTTACCTTCATTTATTTATATATTATATATGATAAATACATATGTATATTTATATATTACTCCACTCTCTTTGTGCTCCCATAATTTCTGATGAGAAGTTGCTATAATTCCCAATTCTTTTCCTTGTTCCTTTGTAGGTATGTTGTGGGTTGGCTTTTGCTTATTTGCTTGTTTTCCTTACCTCTGGCTCCTTTAAAGATTCTCCCTTCGTCTTTGGTTGTCTGTGGTTTGAATATAATATGTCTAGTGTAGTCATTTGATACTTATCCTGCTTAGTGTTCTCTGATGTTTTTAAATCTGTGGCTGTCTGTCATTAATTTTTGAAAAATTTCAGCCATCATTACTTCAAATATTTTTTTTCTGCTTTCTTCTTCTGGTCTTCCAATTATGGAAATGTTACTTCTTTTGCAATGTTTGTCCCCTTCTTAGATATTCTATCTGGTTTTGTCTGTTTGTTTTTGTATTCATCCTTTCTTTGCTTTTCAGTTTGGAAAGTTTCTTTTGACTAATCTCCAAACTCACTAATTCTTTCCCCATCCATGTCTAGTTTATTATTGAGCACATCAATGCCATGCTTCATTCTGGTTAATGTCTCTAAATTCTAGCTCTTCCCAGTGGTTTAAGGTTTTAAAGTTTTCATTTTGCTGCTGCTATCTCCCATCTGATTTTACATGCTTACTACCTTTTCCTTATGCATATTAATCAGTTATTTTAGGTTCCCTCTTTCATACATCCAGTATCTGTGTTATATCTGAGTCTATTTCTAACACTTTGTCTTCACATTTTGTTTTTAATTGTCTTTTATCACGTTTTATGTATTTTTGTTGAAAGTAGACATGCTGCATCACATAATAGAAACTGATGTGCTTCATTTAATGTTTGGATTTATGTTAATCTTGTTAGGTTGAGCTGTATTTAATATTTACTGTGTCTATAGGTACTTAAGGCATCAAATTCCTCATTGTCCTTGTTTTTGTCACCCCTCTTGTCTTTGGGCTCCTCTGAGAAACCTCCCCAGATAGACTCTGACTGCTGCAGGTGTAATTGACTGAAACATTGGAGCCGGGCTGGGTGGTGATGGTAAGGTGGGGTGGAGGGAAGACCTTGCATAATCTGATAATCAAACCTAGGGAAGTCTGTACACTGTAGGGTCCTGAGTTCCTCGGTTTGGCCTTCACGAATGTTCCTTTATGAAATATTAGGGAAGACAGCCAGGT
>VSMD01136034.1:0-81575 GCA_008750895.1 Mirza zaza | reverse complement strand
GTGCACCGTCTGGGGGATGGTCATGCTGGAGACTCAGACTTGTGGGGGGAGGGGGGAAAGGGCATTTATTGAAACCTTAAAATCTGTATCCCCATCATATGCTGAAATAAAAAATAATAATAAAATTAAAAAAAAGAGGAAAAAAAAAGGACCAGCGTCTCGGTGTTTGGCCTGGGCCTCCACACACAATCAAGCATTAAAAGCATACTCGGGGTCAACAGGACCCCCCGGTTTCCTGTGTGTCAGTCTGGTGGTCCCAGTCAGAACACAAGTGCCTTGTCTCACACAGGGCGTCTCTATGTGCCCCGCAGACCTGGGCGCAAAGCTGGCCCACAGCAGACCCTGGATAAATATTTGCAGATTGTCTGCCGGGAATGAGGCCTGACTTAAACGCCAGCTGCATCCCAGCCCTTCTGCTACCATTTGGCCTGTGGCCGCCTTTCAAACCTCCACGATAGAGACAGAATGGGATTTCTACCAACTGTGGATGGAAGCACCTTTTCCTTGGTACTCTAAGGGGAGAAAATCCAAGGTAGGGTCCCGAAAGTCTGAGGGGGGCCACGGCAAGAGACCTCGTGTGAGTGTCACAGACTTGAAGTTTCGTGACATAGGAAGGGACAGGCGAACGCTGACTTTCCTGGCTGGCCGGGCCATTGTCACCTGGGAAGCTCACAGCAGGGTCCACGGGAGAAAGAAGGGAGGGGAGACAAGGAGGTCACCAAAGAGCCCTGCAGGCTGCAGCGGTGTGGCTGGTGCTCTGGCCACTCCGGCCATCCGGGAGCTCCTGCGAGGAAACAACTTCCTTTTGTGGTCTGCCCCTGGCTGCCTGCCAGGGCTTCAATAAGAGCCTTGTGATGTGCACTTTTGAAATGTGTTGGTGGTGCGGAATGGCATGTCTAACTCGTGTTTAATGCCCATCAGCGTTTACGTCTCTTTCCCACGCCCACTGACGCAGACTGGCTGCGTGCGGGGAGCCGCGGTGGCCGGCTGTGTCTCTCAATGCCTGACCGTGTGGCCGGGACACCCAGGACACAATTCCTTTTACCCTAAACTTGGCATCCGTCGTGCCGTGGGGGATGGCTCCCTCGGAGGACGGCAAGAAGAACAAAAGGAAGTTACACCTGCCACTAGCTGCCAGACACGCACTATGTTGTTTGTAATCTTCACGACCATTCCGTGAGGTCACAGCTCCAGTTTTACAGGTGGGGAAACTGAGGTTTCAGAGAGGCTAAATCTTTTGCTCAGGGTAACACAACGAGAACAGAGTAGAGCAGGGACTCAACCCTAGCCTGTCTCCTCCAGCGGTGAGACTCCTCCCAGACAAACCCCGGCACCTCTCCTGAGACCCCAGGGTCACTCTCCTTGGGGACATAGGCAGCAACGCCACACATCACTATTGCCTCTGCCTCCCAGGTGACAATCAGCAATCAGAGTTTGAGAAGGGCCAAGACAGGCCAGGGCAGCTCCACACTCCACACTCAGGCTTTGCTTTAAGGGCTTTTGATTTGACTGGCATTTTTTAATTCTCAAAGACGCCTGTCAAAGTGTGAAAGTTACTGTGCTTATTCTTTTTCCACTGTTTGCTTGTTTTCCTGTTCATTGAGGCAGCTCCTGCCTGACAGTCCCTGGCGGAAACTCCAGCAAGCTCTCTGGGTCATCTCTGCTCTAGGAAATCCAGACCAGAATGAAAATCCGGACCACTCCAATCACAGTGGCACTAAATAGTCCCTGTCCTGTGTGGTACTTCGCACGGTGCTGACACAGCCCTGCACGTTCCCTTGAATTGCATGAGCTGGGAGGAAACTGCTCCAACCACACAGCTGCTATCTTCTGGGGCGAGGTTCCCCCGGGAAGATTAGAGTTTGAGGACACATAGTTTATTTGGGAGGTGATCCCAGAAAGTTCCAGTAGGGTGGTAGGGAAAGTGAGACAGGGAACGAAAGGATGGAAGGAAAGGGAAGGAAAGGACAGGGGTGTTGATGATCAGTCACTTCCGTGGCCAACTGGGGCTCAGTCCCACAGGGGCTGTTGGGGAAACTGTGTAGGACATGCTTCAGAGTTGTGCTATACAAGGGACAAGGAAGCTGGGGCATTTGTACACTGGTCATTGATTTTTAGGGCTGCTCCTAGACAGGCCAAATGCTCTTGTGGTCAAAGTCCCCAGACAGGGAGAGACATGAGTGCTTGAGGTCAGAATCTGTCAGCAGGTATGGGAATGGAAGGTGCCAAGATGATGTGGGCAGGTGCCAAGAGCACAGCTGGAGCCCCCATGACAGTGCCCTGCTAGACAACAGGAAGGCAGGACAAGCTCTTGCCCTCTTCCCCTCCTCCTCCTCCTTGTTGGTTTAGATTTGGAAGATGCTACAGGAAGGTCACTTGGTCACTTTGTCTGCCTGCACACACATTTTCTGAGGCATCTCCAACGAGGGAAGGAGCAATCAGGGGTCACTGCCCAGTTTAGGGGAGCCTGAGGGGATGCAGATAGGACATTTGCACTTGTAATCGATCCAAAGCGAACCTTCCAGAGAGGAGAAGGGACTGACGCAGAGACCCCTGGAGGCCCTGGGCACATCAGTGACCACCTGCCAAGCTGAAGGACTTCAGTGAAAGTCTGCAATAACCGTAAGATTTGCCCGCTTTTCCTGGGAGTTGTCTGTCCATTAGAGGCAAAGACAACCACAAAACAAAATCAGGCGTGACATGGCGTGACTGCTCTTGTAAACACAGGGCAGGCGGGGGTGGGAGTCGGAAGCATGGGTCGTTAGCAGCCTGGAGGAGGGTGCCGGGCCTCATTCCCTCTCATTACCCAGCGATGCAACTGCTGCCTCCTTTTCCTCCCACCGCTGGTCCTCCTCCTTCCTTCTGTGTCTGTGTCTGTCTGGACTCCTGCTGCTTGTCCCCGTGGGCTTTTTGTGTCCCCATCTGGGTGCTCGCTCTCTCTCTCTCTTCTCACCCTTGAATCCTCTCATCATGTCTCTTGGGGCCACTGGGTCCCTAGGTGCCCCATCATTCAGTCCTGTCTCCCTCCTCTGTCTTCATTCTCTCTCCACCTCTCCCTCCACTTTCCCTGGGTGCCCCAAGGCTCTGTCCCCATCCCCCTTTAGAGACTTGTGTGTACCACCTCGGTGAAGGGTTTGGAGCTCCAGCAATAGGGGCTGCATCGATAATCAGTGGGAGGGAACAGGGCACAGGCATCCCAGCAGGCTCCTCCAGCGCCAAGGACCCGCTGGAGTGTCAGTCACCAGCAGCCTTCCATTCAACTGCCTCCTTTTAGCCATGATCACCATTTCAAAAGAGAACGCACAAGGCCTACAGTAGGTTCCTATAATTCACCCAAGGGTTGCGCCTGCCGCTGGGAGACAAGCTGCATTCTTCTCTCTGAGTGAGCTATTTTTAAGAACGCTCCCCCCTCGCTTCCAGTTCCCATTGCAGGCTAAGCGCTGAATTAGATTCTTTCTTCATTTCGTGGGCTCCCCCTCTCCGTTATTATATAAAACCATTTCAGCCCTTAAGGAGTTGGCATCTGACATCAGCAGCTTCTGAATCCCCAGAACAGAGAAGGGAAGGAATAAACAGAAGGGAGGGAAAGAAATGTTCTGTTTCCGCTTCAGCAACATGAATCGTCAGAGAGTTAAATAGCAACAAAGTATTTGGTGTTAATCTTTAATATTCCCAGGAACTTGTCACCTCCTCCTTCAATCCCAGAAGCTGCCATTCTCCAAGTGATTCTGGCGCCTCTCACAAGATATCACACCTTCTATTATGCTCTAAAAAAAGTACCACCAGAGAGGAGTTCTTAGTGATTAGACTGCCAAAAAAAAAAAAAAAAAGTGAAGCTGCTCCTTGCTATTTACAAGGAAGCGACTGAGAAAGGATGAGCTGTGGGTTCCTTCTCCGGTAGTCTTGCTTGTTTCAAGCAGACCCTGCCTGAGCTCAGCCTCTGATGTGATCTCTCCCTTCCTCGGGCTCGAACGTCGGGAGGTGGCATCTGACAAATATCAAGGGATGAAGATGGCAACAGAAAGTGGAAATGGAGAGGGGCTGGGTGGCAGCCGCCCTGGCTGACTGTGCCCCTGCTGACAGCAGCTCCTTCCCACACTAAAGAAGGCAAGCCAGGGCGGCTCACCCTGCCGTGCAAGTGACAAGACGCTTCCTCTCAAACACACCATGGCTTATGTCATCTTAACGTGGGCCCCCCAGAGGCAGATGCCGAAGCCAGGATTCCCATGCGGGGTAGTTTATCTGGGAGGGCATCCCAGGAACACCTGCAGAGGAATCAGAAGTGAGACAGGAGGGAAGGAGCCAATAAAGGGTGTGGTTGCTATGGGCAACTGGAGCCTAACACCCCTCCCCCACCCCAGGGAAACTCTGGGAGGCTGTGTAGAACACACGCCTCAGAGTTATTACACATGAAGGGCAAGAGAGCTGGACTATTTGTCTGCCTGCTCCTGCCGGCCTTTTTGGTCATGGGCCGCTGGAAAGAGGGCATGAGTTCTCTGGCTCTTTGAGCCAGTGCACACTGCGTGCAGAGAACACCTCCAGCACAGAGATACAGGTGCTGGCCGTCAGAAGCATGTTGCAATGACAAGCTAGAGAGGATGAGGACGTGGCACCTGCAGCAAACATCAGTGACCTAGAGCATTTGCGTTTGGGTTTTATGGCTTCAAAATAAAGAGCAGGGATCTAAATTTAGCAGATAAACCCTGCCCTTACTACACCAAACCTCCTATCCTTAGGTATCTCCTGAGTTTCTGGGCACGGAGCCACCTGAAGTCCAGGAGTCTTTGCCCCAACACCGTAGCGATAAGAGTTTTTATAGAGGAAGAGTTTCTCCTGTTTGTAGAAAGAGTGGCCTGGACTGAAGGCCCCATTCTCACCTCAGGTGTCCTGTAGTAAGGCTGAGTCATCCTTACTTCCTTCCTCTGTCACCTGTGGACCTGGAATGTCCCCGAGCAAAGCAGGGTAGGAAAGAGAAAGGAGATGAGTTACTCCCTCCCTGCCTCCCTGCCAGTTCACCTCTGCCATCAGTCTCGTCCCTGCACGTTGCTCTTTTATGGAAATTCTGGTTGTTGTGTATCAGCTGACATTCTCTCCCTCCTGGCTCCACGAGGACCAGGACTGGGTCTTTTCCAGAACTGTACCGCCAGGTGGTACATGTTCAATAAGCTTTTCTTAAATAAATGAATGTATGTTATCATTGCCCAACTTAGAACCTGCTTTGGTTCCCCATTACCTGTAGGATCAAGTCCAAACCCCTTAATAGGACATTCAAGGCTTTCTCCAACTTTCTACCTACTATTTCCCAACCAAGTCTCATGCCCTGCCCTTACTCTACATGGAGCTGTTGACCATTTGGCCAAAATGTTACCCTTTTCCACTCCTTTGGGCTCTACATGTGCTAGGCCCTCTGCCTGGAATACTCTTCTCCCTGTCTTCTGCCTCTGTACGTACTCTTGAAGATCCACTTCAAATGTGTCCCCTCCTTTGTGATGTCAGCCCCCAGCTCCTCCAAGAGATGTCCGATGATCGACAGGCAGACACGGCATGTGTTTGGGGCACCAGAAAACAGAGGTAGCCAGCAAGTCTTTTTAAACAAAAATTAAAGACAGCTGGGCAGCCAGTATGAAAAATACTCAGAACTGGTTTGGCCTTCCTTATATAGTTTACAGTTAGGGTATTTTTGTTTTTATTTTTGCTTTGCTTTGTTTTAACTAATTAAGCTTGGAGAAAGAAGCACCATAAACTTTCTGAAGCTTAGGGCCTCTAGAGTTCTTATTATTACTCCACTTCCAGGCACTAACATCATTTTTCACTCATTCATTCCCTCATTCAGCACACTGTGCCGGGCATCACGCATCTGGGAGATGCAGGTGCACGTGACCCAGGCCCTGCCCTTGGGGACTCGCTCTCTGCAGGAAGTGACCAGCACTTTACATATCAGTAAGACACTGTGTGGTTCCTTACCATCTGAGAGGGCTTGCTCTAGCAAAATAAATAATGATAGTAATGGATTGTAATCCATTACAAAAAGTAAATATCCACGAGTCCACACTGATGTAAATAAATAATCAGATAAATAAATAAATGACTGAGAAGGGATGGCTCTTCCTTACAGAATTCTAATTAATAAAAATGTACAAGGAATGATGTAAATAGAAAATTACCATTTGGCAACCGCCATATTAAAATGGTTGTAGGCAATAATCCAACGCTAATGCTAAAACCAGTGGACAGATTTACGCTGAGCACAGGATATCTTCGTACTCCTAAAGTATCTCCTCACAAGATACTTATTAATTCCAAAGGGAAGAAGAAGAACTTCATAGTGGAGAAATCTGACAGACACCACCTTTACTAAGCAATCAAAGTTAATATCACCAACGATAAGACGTGCTGACATTGTAGCTCACAAGCCCATCTGAAGAGACATTCTACAAAATAACTGGCTGACATTTTTCAAAAGTGCCACAGTTATAAAAGGCAAGGAAAGGCTGAGAAACTTTCGCAGATTAAAGGAAGTTCAGGAGACACAACAACTAAGTGCAAAGTGGGATCCTGGATTGAATCTTAGACTGGAAAGAGGACATTAGTAGGACAATTGGCAAAATATAAATGAACTCTGTAGATTGGTTAATAGGGTTATACCAATGTTAATTCCTTTGTTCTTATCATTGTACTTTGGTTATGCAAAATGTTAACATTAAGGGAAGTCAAATGAACAGTACACAGAGTTCCTGTATACAATTCTCTTGTAAATCTGAAATTATTTCAAAATAGTAAGCCCAATAAACGGGGGTGGGAAAAGCCTGCACTACTTCCTCACTTCATATTATAAAAATACTTGGAGGATTGTTTTGAAATATTTGTTTATTTCCAATCCCTCAAGGCTGTCAGCTCCTTCAGGGACAGCCTAGCTCACTCTGGGGTCCCCGTGGTGCTGATGCACAGGAAGTTCCATATCATCCCCTCCCCCATCACCCACCACTTGCACTATGGGGACCATTGTTTGGAGGTGGAAAGGGAGCCTATGTAGAAAATTCTGGACCTAAAGAACAGTGCTGCTTGACTATCACCACACCTCTTATGAAGAGAAAGAGTAGTGCAGAAATAGTGTAATAGGTAGATTATTTGCAAAACTAGGCACAATTCCCCACTCTTCCCTTATCCATGTTCCTTTGCAATGTACCTTTCCAGACCCTCTATTCTTTCCCTTGAATCTATGCTAGCCTTGTACTTGCTTTAGGCGACAAGCAGAAGACATGACACTAAAACAGTTTTGAGCTTAGGCAAAAGAGGCCTTGTATATTTCTGCTCATTCTCCTTGAACCCTGTCCACCCACCAGGTGAAAAAACCAGAACTAGCTGCTGGAACATAAGAGTCACATGGCGTAGAGACAAGCCAACAGCCAGCCAAACCACCTGACATGTGAAGGAAACAATACTTCATGAGTGAACTTGCCAGCTGACCACAGGCTCATGGGTATGTCCAAACAAGGCCAGAAGAACCACCAGCTGAGCCCAGCCCAAATTATTGACTCATAGCACCATAATCTAAATAAATGGTTGTTGGTTTAAGCCACCAAGTCTTTGCATTATTTGGTACATAGCAATGGATGGCTAACATAGGTAACAAGATTCGTATATCTCTGTATCCTAGATATCCTAAAGCTCTAGGCTCAGGGACTAACACTGAATACCCTCTCTTTGCCTCAGGTAGAGAAATGCAAAGACATGGATCCTTGTTTTTAAGAAAGGCAAGCTACAACTAAAATAATACGAGAGGGATATCTCCTGCTAAAAGAGAGAACTTGAACCCCTCCCCACAAAAAGAAAGGGAACCCTTGCAAAGGAGTCATAATGAATAAGGAAGCAAAACACAGGCAAGGCAGATGGACAACTCCTCAGGAAGGGATTCTCAGTACACTAGAAGTTGCTGGGGGCAATAGAGGTAGAATGAACTGGTGGTGGGATGAAGTGACTGAGTGATCGCCCTGTACAAATATTGCCCACACCTTCTCCATGAGGGATGGCCAGCAGTCTCCTGAGGCTCAGATTGCAGGACAGAAGGCTCCTTGGGCTGCAAGGAGCCCAGAGGAGTTAGACAGGCTGAGCTGAGGTCAGCACACTTGAGAAGTCTGTCTCAAAGGACTATCCAAGAGAGAAAGACAGGAGCGGGACATGGGTGGCCAAAGGGCTAGCAAGAGTGAGGCAAGAGGGCGTGTGAGGGCTACGGAAGGCAGGCTGGGCAGGCACCAGCCATAGGGTTCCTGGAGCCTGAGCTGGAGATCCCTCCTAGAAGCTGGGAACAAGATGAGCCCAAATCCCAGGAGATGAAATTACTAGCGAAGATTCTAGGTTAATCACCAGCACTCGCATTGCTTTGCTTGATACTTGAGAGCCTCACAGTCCATTCCCATGTGCTTGGGCTCTTCCATGGCAGATCCCAAGGACAAGGCGGAAGGCACTAGGTGAGCTCAGTGCAAAGGGGAGTAAGGGGAGTGTATCCTCACAGAGACGGTGGCTGTAGCATGCCATATCTGTTCCCTCAAATAAAAGGCTCAGTCACCCCCAACACCCACCTGGATGCTGTGGGAGAGAAGCTGGATTTTTAATCCCCTTGTTCAGGATTCAGCGCTGGCACTGACTGGAACATCCTGTCTTTACCTCCCTGGGGCACAGGTACACTCCTCGAGGTGGCAAAACTTGTCTTTACTCTCAGGAAGTACTTCTTGCCCTGGACACAAAGGAAATGGCCTCTAGTGCCCCCTCCCCAGCTTCAACTCCACCCCCACCCCCACCCCAGTATAAAGACCCTGCTTTTTCCAAGAATTGGTTGCCATCTGGCCACCAAGCTGAGCCCCACACAACCCAGCTACACAGATCACGAGAAAACAACACTCATTAAATGTCAGGCTGCTCCACTATTTGAACTGAGGGATCACTTCTGCCCTGGGAGGAAGAAGTGGGAATAAAAGGAAGGAGGCAGGAACAAAATAGTCAAAAGAAATATGGTAGTCAAGACTTCTTGTTAGGCAGGCAGTCAACAGACCACACAGGGGGAGGTGTTCCTTGGCACAGGTCACCTCAGTGGTCAGGAATCACCTACCCACACCTCTCATCTGGGACTCCTTCCTGCCCCATCTCAGCCCTCCTCAGTGCTGCCAGCCAAGCTCCCCAGAATGCCACATGCTACATTTGGCTGAAAGCTAAACTTGGGTTTATTCCAGCTCAGCTCAGCTCTTTCACTGGTTTCCCCCTCAAGATGTAAGACAGCTATTAAAATAAACAGCAGGGCTCTCAGCCACACATGCCCCTTTTTAATTCCCACGATTAACCCTGAAAGGGCTAATAAAGAATAACCTCATGATTAATTATTTTTTGATGGTCTCCCACTCCCAACCCTGAACTGTCCTGCTTCTTGAGGCCACTGTGATGAGTTCAACAGGAACTAGAAAGTTGAAGGCCACAGTTTTGGGGAGACCCATCTGTCTTTGGGGTTTGCCAATGGACTGGTGAGTATCAAGGTGCCAAGGTTGATCCCTGCAAGAAAGTGAGGATATTCTGGGGTGAATCAAATTTGTGCCAAACATTATCATCACTTGGAACAAGGCCCTTCTTCATACGGTCCAGGCCTCATGTGTTGGTGGAACCAGCTGTCAACATCACCTCCTCACATGAGGCTGTACCCTGGTTTTGATCAGAAATACCCATGCAGTAAGGCCCAAACTTAAAACTTGCTTGCTTCTACAGGGATGGGGAAGACTTTTTCCAGGGAGACAGAGCTTCTCGAAAGCAACCATTTATAAAGCAAATCCCCGTGAGAGGCTGAGAAGCATACCTAGTAATTTGGTCAGCCATAAGTCCTGAAGAAACAGACCCTAAGACAAGAATTCAAGTGAAAATAGTTTATTTTGGAATAAAGTGAGGAAGTTAGACAAGAAAGGAAGAGCAGCCAGTAAAAGGTGTGTTGTTGACCATTTGCCACTATGAGTCATTAGAGTTTAACCCCTAGAGAAAATTAGAAACCATGTAAAACATAGGCCTCATATTATTCTCAGGCAAGCTGGGGTATTTTTACACCAACTCTTACAGTCTTTGGTGGGAGGTGGCAAGGGGAAGCAAAAGGGAGTATTAATTCCCCGGCAGGTCTAATTTATCCAGTGGATGGATCAAATGAGCTTCAGTGACCAGAGAAAGCCTTCAGGAAGAGAAATGCAGGCTCTGTCAGCTAGAAATGAGGCCAGCACACACTGGAGTGGTGAGGGACAGGGGTACAATGGAAAAGGAATAAATAGCAAAATAGAGCTGCCAGGAATTGAAAGCCTGATAGCCAAAATTTTAAATTCAGTAGAAGTGTTGGAAGAAAGTGAAACAAGAAGGCAAAGAAATAGATAACAGAATAGCAAGGCTAAGAAAATTAAGTGCTGTGTAAACATTTCTTTACCATGACTCATAGTAATAAATGCATTTCTTATTACATTGAAACCCACTACACATAGATACATACAGTACTAATACTTGTTATATGATATGCTGCATTAGTCATTCAGTCAGTGTTCTCCAGAGAAACAGAACCAATAGGACATGTATAGATATATATTTATTATGGGAATTAGCTCACCCAATTATACAGGCTGAGAATCCATTGCATCCCATCTGCAAGTGGGTAGAACCATGAAAGCTGGTGATGTAATTCAGTCCAAATCTAAAGACCTGAGAACCAAGGGAGCCGATCGTGTAACTACCAGTCCAAGGCCAAAGACCTGAGACCTGGGGCAAGGGGAAGACACTTGTATAAATCCTGGAATCCAAAGACTTGAAAATCAAGAGCTCTGATGTCTTAGGGCAGGAGAAGAAGGATGTCACAGTTCAAGAAGAGAGAGTAAGAATTCACCCTTCCTTCACCTTTTTGTTCTTTTGGGGCCCTCAATGGAGTGGGTGATGCCTGCCCACATTGGTGAGGGCAGATCTTCTTTACTCATGATTTATATGCTAATCTGTTCCAGAAACAGCCTCACAGACACACCCAGAAATAACACTTTATCAGCTGTCTGGGTATCCCTTAGCCTATTCAAGTTGATACATAAAATTAACCATCACATACACAAATTAAAATTGTCTATTTTATTCTATTCTATTTCATTTTTTTAATGCTTGTTACAATTCCCTAAATTGTTTCTTGACCTTCTAATGGGATATAATCTGAAATGTGAAAAACTCTGGTCTAAAAGTTGTAACATCTAACTATTTGAATCTTCAAAAGAAAAGGGAAGAAATCAGCAAATAAACAATACAATAAAATTTCTATGAATTAGAGGACTCACTCAAAGATTCCACTGTGGACCTCAGAAAATGAATTTAAATAAATTAAATAAACAATTTAATTAATTAAATTCATTAAAAAATTAATAAATTTAAATTAAAAGACTTGCATCAGGGCACTTCATCATCAAATATCAAGACAGCAGAGATAAAGGTAGTCTAAAAATTTCCAGAAAGAGCAACAACAAAACCATGCAAAGAATACAAAGGTATAAAGAATTACATCAGACATCTCAACAGCAATTATGAATGCTAGAAAGCAATGGAGTTATGCCTCCATAATAGGGTGAAATTAATTTCAAACTGAAATTCTATTTCCAGACAAACTCTCAATTGAGTATGAGGATAAAATAAAGACAGTTCACATACAATGACTCAAAAAAATTTATCCCCTATGCATCCTTTCTTAGGAAGCTACTGGAGGATATTTTTCAACAAAGAGAAAACATAAACTGAGAAACAGAAGAAGCAGGAGGCAAATCTGAGGAGCCAGTGACAGAAATTGCCAGTTAAACAGATCTGCACCAGTCATAAAGAGAAACCACAACAGGTGGAGACAGAAAGATGAGAACATCAATCTGGAGGTCTCTGGGCAGGGGGATGATAGATTATTTGATATATTTGAAAGAAATATTAATAAAAGATTAAAGATCTGTAGAAGTATTAGGCATGGATCAGGGATGGGAGAAATGCCTTGAATACTACATAGAAAACTAAGCAAAGAAAAAAATGAAGCATTTTTTCAAGAGTGGAACCTAATTATACTATATTACTTGATTTAACAATGAGCAATATTTTCATAGTCTTAATATTGTAACAGAGATCTGATTAACTAAAAGTTGTAATGTTAACTGTATTGAGATTGATGAGGAGGGACATTATAAGTGGTAGCAGGATGCTATTTTAAAAGAAGTTAATAAATAGCATACAAATCAACACATTAAGGGATATTAAGCGTGTCCATACCCCAGACAGTGCACACTGGACACACTCGAAGCTCTGACTCAGGTGGGGCAAAGGCAATACATGTAACATAAACATTTATACCCCCATAATATGCTGAAATAAATATAAATAAATAGAGATATTAATAGCATAAAATAATTATGATAATAAATATGCATATTATGTAGGGGGAAACAAACAAGAGGTAAAACTCTTTGCCTTTGGGTACTTGGGGGCAAGGTAGAGGGATGCATATGAAAAATTCCTATTTCATATTAGTATTTTAAGCCTTATATTGGATTAGTTTTAACACATTGATTTTTTCAGTATGCAGAATTTACTTTGTGAGGAACAGTAATTTCTTTAAAAAGAAGAGCCACAGAAAAGCAGGACATATTTTTGCTGAATTTCTTCAAGCTATTGATCAAGTAGGAATTAATAAGTAAATACATCATTCTTTATGTAAAACTCTTATTATTAGGAAATCAATCTCTTTCTACACCTTCCCCCCAAATAAACATCGAATAGATCCTTAAGACTGTTCATCCCAAGGGCTGCTAAGTTAGGTGCCCGTCATCCTGTTCTGCTTTGGCCAGCAAAGGCCAGTTCTCCCTGAGGAGAGATGGTTGGATTGTAAATAATGATTAAAAGAATTCTGGACTTTTCTCTGTCCCCAAACTGATGTCCCTAACCAGCTCACCCGTGGCACTCCTTGGACTGCTCTCCTCTCCTTGGATGTCCTGTGGCAGTCTTGGACCCAGAGAGGTCTTGGGGTGCATCCACATCATTGGGAGCATATCTCCAAAACCAGAGAGACACCGATACTTGAGTCAAAACTGACTAAAGGAGAAAAATCTCCCCTAAAGTTTATTTAAAAGACAAACATGATATTTTTATCCCTGGGAAAATACAGGCATAGAACTCGCTCCCAGAGATTTTATTGTGTGATAAGAGAAGAGGCTTTCTTAGATGAAATGGGATGAACTCTATATAAGCAAAGAGGCCTTTAAAAATTGTTTCTTTCTTTTCCCCCAGGTATTCAGGTTTCCAACAAGACATCAGGGTAACAAAGGAGAGCGGAGTCAGGCAAACTCCCAGATGCATGGCTCAGCCTTCCCCAGCTTTGACCCTTCGTGCAGAGAACCCCTGGGGTCCATTGCTCAGCCTTCCCAAGTTCTCAGGCAGGGATGAGAGTATATGTGTTGCCATGCCAAGTGTAATTCCTCAAGGTGCAAGCCAGACATGGGGTGGGCAGTCACGGTGAGACAGATGGACCAAATAGCTTTGCAGCAACCAGAGCCAACAAAAGGCAATGGGAATTCAGAAAGGCCCAAAGCCGAAGGTACTGCTCTCTCCCCAGTTTGAAAATACTACCTCTGTCTTCTGGTTTTCCTTTCGTTTTGCTTGGCTGAAGTTCAGAACTAAAGTAAAATCTTTCTGTGCCTCATCCAATTATTACTCTTAATCGTGCTGCTGCTACAATGTGTAATAATACTTTGCATGATTATATTGCTGTACAAATCCCTCTCATGCACATTCATTCACTTGACCCTTAAAACTATCCAGTGCAGTTGGCAGGACATTTTATAGAAAAATGAGGCACAGAGAATTAAGTATCTTTCCTGAGAACACCCAGCCAATAGCTATTACAGGAGAGGCCATGTTATTCCTACCCAGCCTTTGCCCACAAAGAGAATGAAGCTGATAATAGTAAATGCATATAATTTAGTCCAATACACAGCAAAAACAGGAAAAAGCAGAAATTATAATAAGATATATGGGCTGGAGGAAAAAATTCTCAACAAAGTACTACACGGCTGCTCAAGGCATCCTGGTAATCTAAGCAAAAAAGGAAACAAGATTGGTCGCATAGTTCTAGTTGTAAATGATGAGCCAGAGTCAACTCCTAGCATTACAGACAACACTAGCCTTGAAAAGACTTGGGTCCATTTTCTCCTCCCAAGGAGTATCCTATTCAAATCAGCCCCACTCAGGAATTGGCCGGGTCCACCAGATAATATATTACTCACACCTGGAAATACTCAAGCCTGTCACTGGTTTAACACAGGTTCTAGAAAATTTTTCAAGGATCAAAATCAAGATTTCTCTGAGTCTCAAGAAAGTAAGATGCATCCTCCAAATGGAGTGACTGGCACATACCTCAACCACTAGAGAATCAGTTCCAAAGTCTTAGAGAAGAGTCAAGAAACTTAGGGTCTCTTGATTATAGTGTCAACCACTGTAGCCACTTCACAGAAACGTGAAGGGGACCCTAAAGGATCTGAGAAGAAGATCAATTCTGTCTGCTACAGTCTGTCTGCTACAGACCCTGAAAGGGCCAATAAAGAATAACCTCATGATTAATTATTTTTTGATGGTCTCCCACTCCCAAGCCTGAACTTCCCTGCTTCTTGATGAACTAGAAAGTTGAGGGCCATAGTCCTTGGGAGACCCATCTGTCTTTGGGGTTTGCCAATGGATGGGTGAGTATTGAGGTCTCAAGGTTGATCCCTGGCAGAAGGTGAGGATATTCTGGGGTGAATCAAATTTGTGCCAAACATTATCATCACTTGGAACAAGGCCCTTCTTCATATGGTCCAGGCCTCATGTGTTGGTGGAACAAGCTGTCAACATCACTTCCTCACATGAGGCCATATCCTGGCTTTGATCAGAAATACCCATGCAAAGGCCCAAATACCCATCCATATAAGGCCCAAACCTAAAACTTGCTTGCTCCTACAGGGATGGAGCAGACTTTCTCCAGGGAGACAGAGCTTCTCGAAAGCAACCATTTATAAAGCAAATCCCCCTGAGAGGCTGAGAAGCATCACCTAGTAATTTGGTAGTTTTGGGAGAGGATGGGGAAGCCAGGATTTGTCAACAGCACATCACACATCATTTCATTTCACCCTCACAGCTACTCCATGAGGTAGATCCTGGAATATCTGTTTTACACAGAGAAGACCTACACTTGGAAAGATTAGGTAACTTATCCACAGAGCAGGACTTGAGCCCAGAAGCACATGGTACTGAACTCTGTGCTCCTTCCTTAAATCATGCTACAGTCATGGAAGACCAGGAAACTCCAGCTAAATGCAGCCTCTCACCACAAATCATGCTTGGGAGGGCTTTGGGTACAAAAGCCTGGGCTCCCCTCTACCATCTTACAAAACCACACTCCTTACAGAATGCTCTGCACTGCTGCGGAAGACATGGCCAAGTTCTCTACCATGTAAGTCATGTCATTTTCAGGACAGATGCTGAGGATTTTGTCCTCCATTTAAAGTAGTGTTTTTAATGTGGCTGGGGATGGGGTTACCCCTTCCCCACTCTGGGGACATTTAGCAATGTCTAGATAGACATTTTTGTTTGTCACAAGGGGCAGGGGAGTGTTGGTACTGGTGTCACTCCCCTGCCCCTCTAATAAAAGTCAGGAATGCTGTTGAACATTCTACCATGCACAGGCTAGCCCCCACAACAGAGAATTCTCCCATCCAAAATGTCAAGAGTGCTGAGCTTGGGAAACCTTGATTTAAAGGAACAAGAGTCTCTGGCCAAGCTGAACCTGCAAGAGAGTAGAGGAGGGAGGAGCAGGTGATTCCACCTGCTTTCATGTGACCCAGAATATAATTATATTGAAAATTGAATTTTGAAGGGTTAGTTTTCTCCCCAAGAAATACAAGTAGCTCTTTTATTTCTATTTTAGTAGCATATACTGGTTGGAGTTTCTGAGTCATTCTACACTCTGGAATATATCAACAGCCCACTGACTTATGATGTTCTTATTTATGCCAGAGAATATATCCAGCCACCTTCTCAATGGGATAGAACGACAAAGTAGGTGACACTGACTGGTTTTAATGGTGAGAAAATGGGTAGCAGGCTGTGTTCCCATGATGCCCTGTGCTGTCCTCGTGGTGCTAGTGGGTGACTTCTTAAACACGGAATCTGCTTAGCCACGGAGGAAGACAGTATGAGTCTCAGCACTCGGACATGTTTTGTTTATGTTCACCTGGAGGTGATTTATGGCCATAATATCACATGACCAATCATATTAAACATACTTAAACATCCAAACAAGTGTGTCCTTTCAAAGTAGTCACCTTGGGAGGCTGTAGACTTATTTTTAACAAATCCTCATTGGTTCACAATATATTCGTACTTCATCTTTTGGAATTGCCTTCCAGTTCAGATTAGAACAACAAAAGAAAAAAGTAAACACATTACCTCAGCGTCATATACTTTATTTATGATCCAAAACAGTATTTCTCACTTTGAAAAACCACCAGAATTTGCCAGACTTATCTCTGAACAAATCTAGGTCATTTCTAAACATCGAATACACTGGCAAAGAACCAAAGTTTGCAAGATATTTATCTTCCAAACCCAGCTTTATAATGGATTTGGGTTACAGTTTAGAATAAGATTATGTCCAAGGTTAAAGTCAGACTTGAAATATTCACCGTTCAATTTTGTCTTAAGCCGTGTTCACGATAGTCAGTGTATGATTTTAGCCCATGCTTTGGTTCACCTTGGTGTTAAATGGACGTTTTCATTTTGACACCACGTCTGTTTCTACTATTGAGTTGCTAAATGTGGCACAGCCTGCAATGGGCAATGGAGATATAAAAGTAAATAAAACAGTCCTTGCCTGAAGACACACTGGTCTGGTGAAAGAGACAGATATGTGGGCAGATGATTACAATTAGGGGCAATATTTCACGATCGATGGGGCATAGGCCCTAGCCAATCAGGTCAGACTTGGAGCCAGAGCAGAGACCTGCTTGGCCAGGAATTAACCCTTCAGTTGCTGGATCATGGGACCATCCGGATGTTCTAGCAAGCGCTTGAGGGCTGGCCGGGCGGGTCGGGGATGGGATTCTCAGCTTCGTGTTTGAATAACTGGTGCACATCTGCTGACTACCAGCACTGGTACGATGCAGTGTGGGAACCGCCTGCCAGAGGTTAGCCCAGAAGAGGGGTCATTAGGTGCACAGATGCCGGAGCACCTCATCTCACCTGTGATTTCAGCCGCCTCGGTGCATGGACAGTTCCACACGCTGGACACCCTCCAGCTGACAGTATCCTCCTGCAAGTTCCATTGTCCCTCCACTTCCTGCCCAAGAGCCATCAACCCTCCCCAGCTCCGCCCAAAGTGAGGGACACTAATGCTCCCCAAGGCGACTCTCTGCCAGTGGGGACAGGGGCAGGAGGAGAGCTGCAGGAGGGCCACTCTGACCTCCTGTCTCAATGGGCAGTCCCAGGAGGCCTTCTGGCCTTCTCCAGAGTCCCAGCAGACTCGAGTCCCTGTCACTGCAGCAGCAACCTTTCCAAAGCACCTGTATACCAGCTTCTCCTCTTCTCTGCCCACCTTCCCTACCCCTTACTCCTGCCCTTATCTCAGGCTCTGCTTTCAGAGGAGCCCGAATCAAGACAGGAGGGATCGCCTGAAAGCATCACGAGGAAGACGAGGTGCAAGCTGCAGCATTACTCTGGGGTAGTTGCGGTCACTGAGGTCGCACAAACCATATGTATCTCAGTGCGATTGGCCCAGTCAGTTGTGAAGGCTTTTGAAAGCACCAGGCCCAGCTCCTTTCAAAGACCTCCCACATATAGACTAAGTAACATCGATTTCCCCAAACACGTGTCAGCCTCCAGGAAGCTGTGCGCAGTGCCCCCAAGGGAAGGAAAATTAGGCAAGCAAGTGGAATTTTCAAATCTTATCTACAAAACTGTTTTTGACATCTTTTTACATTTTCTTAAATTCCTATTTTCCTCTAACCGTATTTCCTGATTTCATTTTGTTGTTGTTGTTTTATCCTAATCATTTATTTTTTTCACTTATCCCTTTGCCCCGTGTCTGACTTTTTGGCTTGCACATACTCTGAGGACAGATTTTTAGTGTCAATCTGCCCCATCTCCCTCCTTCTTGTCTTCCTCATCCACACCTTCTCTTCCTCCCCCAACTGCCATGTCCTCAGCTCAGCCTCTCAGTGCTGCATGCCTCAGGGATGGCCCTCGGTCTCCTGCTTCTCTGCTCCTTGCCACCACAATCCTTCCCCGGCTCAATGCTAGGAGTACCTTCTGCCAAACACAGTGGTGGGATTTGAATGACATCTGGATAGGGAACCAGAAATGCCAAATTCTATCTTCCTCCCAGTGAGTATGCTGAGATGCATTTGCCATTGTGCACAAAGGAGCAAGTGGGAAACAAAGTACTGCTTTGTTGTTTGCAGAATTTTCTGACAAAGGAACTGGGCACGATGGCTAAGTACCAAGAATGAAGATGTCTCTCTTCCTCTGAACTCAAGACAAGACTCTCCCCAGCCCAGCCTCCAAGGCTGAAGAAATAAATGCACGTGACTGAAGAGTGGAGGAACGTGTGTACTTACTCTTCCAACTGCCTGGAAACAAGAGGAAGAGGGAAACAGAGCCTTAGGGGAGAAACAAGGCAAGTGGACCTCCTCCTAAACAGAAGGTTGGAGAGTACAATAACAAGGATCAAAAATGACTATAAAATGCATCTGTAGACTCAGGTGTAAAAAGTATTTGTGAAACAAGTAGACAATAACCTAGAAAAACAGTCTGGCACTAAAAAAAAAAGAAAAGAAAAAAGAAAAATTACAAGGATAGTGAAAAAATAGGCAGTTCAGTTTAACATCATTGGCATCTATAAGAAAAATGAAGGGCTAAGTCTATTCTGTACCTTTCTGATCACAGAAGTTTGATGTTGTTTATACATGCCTTGAACAAAATCAGTTGTCATCAGGATGTCCAAGAAAGGACTTCACAGACACTAATGAAGGTATCTGGGAAGTCAAATTCCTCCATATATTATGATAACATGATAATTCCAAGATGGGAATTCCTAAAACTAGTTTGAACATGGAAGTGGGACCAACCATGGGCGGCACAGATGGCCTCAAAGATGGACACTTGATGGAGTCAAAGAGGAAGAAAGGAAATCAGTGTCCCCTGATCCTCTGCCCTCAACCAATGAACAGGGTCCCTGTGAGAGCTGGTTTAGGCTGCACAACTGTGCGGTTAGCTTCCTTAGCTCTAGTTTGAGTTCATTTGGGATTGAAGTGTTTGCAATACCCTGCTGATACAACCAAGCCACTCCCACTGGGTTTGTTTGTTTGTTTGTTTTTGCCCACTCAAAGTCAAGAGTAGAGAAGGAGTTGTTGACATAGGAAAGGGGTCTGACTCAGTTTACCAATCCTGCATCACAGAAGTGAAAGGTATGACTTATCCATGAGTAAACATGGCCTGATCAGCATTCTGAGTGTAACCAATTAGATTAGTAAAATACCAGAAGAACTCCACTGGGAAGGAATAAAAATGGGTGAGACGCTTTACCATGAACACATTTCTTCCCTTGGAAACCTACATTCCAAGGCTCTTTTGCTTTTGTTAATCATCAGGCTCAATAGACAGGTCCATCACCAGTCACAGCTAGACTGTCTGCCTCTGGGGAGAAAATCCACAGAGTACCAAGGACATGTCTTTCTCCGTTCTTGTGTTTCCCCTTCAAATAATTTTACTCCAGAATCAATGCCTCTTTTTCAATTGCTCCCAGAAATTTCTGCAATGTGTCAAGAACGGCCACGCATTGAAGGGCAAAGTCCACCACCTGACAATTTTCCCCATCCTGTATCCCAGCTACATCATTCAGCCCAGCACACCAGGGAAGATGATGCAGGGGACCCAGCCCCATCCAGCGAGATAAAAATGAAACTAATACTCCCTTCACCATTGCAAAGTTTCCACACAAATATTACGGTTCTCAGAGAATAGAAAATTCCAACAATGCAATCAGCTTTTCATTGTTGCTTCAGAGAAGGTAAAATCCTGAAATCATATCTCTCCCACTTTGCTACTTAAGCAAAATATGTTTTTCAGATGTTTTCATTCTATACAACCCTAACCTGAGGATCACTCTCAGGAACCTGGAAGGAATCTTGGTTTCTTCTTCAACAGCTACAGCATGGACCATCCTGTTGCTGGGACTGGGGTAGCTCTTCTGACATCTTCCAGAAAAGCTTTATCCAGTGCTGAGCCTCCCCTGGGTCCCACTTCCTGAAGTTCCAAATAACAGGCCATGTTAAGAATATTTTAGTCTCAGTCCCACATCATAAAACAACCTCAGTCACTCCAAAAGCTTATCATGTAAACACTGCTTTCTTTATCCTCAAGAGAGAGGGAGAAAAAAAAAAAAAACAAGGCACAGCTTTAATCACATTACTCCTACTCAAAACCTGCAACAGCTCTCCATGCTTAAAGAGTACAATATTATTACATCCTTCTCCTAGCATTCAAGGCTTTCCAGGATCTAGCCAACACTTACTTTCCCCCCTCTGTATGCTGTTCATACCGTCCTACCCACCTTCCTTGTCCTCTCTCCTCTTTCCTGCTGCCTGTCTAGACTCAACTCATTAACTAAAGTTCAGTTCTGAGGCTACCTTTCATGAGGCTTCCCTGGCCATGCCCCACACATCCCTGAACTCAGGGAAGCACATGCCTGTGGTACTCATGTGCCACAGACCACAAACAGTCTTGTCTCTGGGCTCCCTAGTAGTGAAAACAAAAACTGTACCTGACCTGGCCTTGGCAAGAGCCCTGCACACAAAATGTGATCCCCCTTGCAGAGGAGTTGATTTGGGCAGTTGCAAAGTCTCACCCTGCAAGGGTTTGACCTCATGTTAGCCAGGCTTTGGTTGCAAAGAATAAAATCTATTCTAGTCAGGCTAAGCAGGAATGAATTGTTACAGGGTATTGACAGCTTATATTATAGGATCACTGGAAGCACTCAACAAACAGGTTGAGCTTTCTGAACTAACTGCCAAAGCCACAGGAATAACTGGGCCACCCAAAGAGCTGCTGCGTCTCCCACAGTCAAGGGGCCACCATGGAGACAGAAGCACATCAGTAATGCCACAAGCAGGAGACTGTCATATTTACACCATTGAAGGCATGCCCCAGCCATATGCCTCTTGACATCCTCAAAGACAGCAGCTGGACCCTGGGACCAATGCAGATGGCTTCTCAATGCCTGACAACAGACTTCAGCCTCCCCAGGCTCACATGGACTCACATGGACCTGAAAGGCTGAAGCTAAGTCCTACCCAGAATTCAACCTGCAAGGGGATCTGGGAGATGTAGTTCTTGACCCTCCAGTCTCTGCAAGAAAGGAAGGCACTAGTGGAAGGATGGAATGGCTACTGAAGTCAGCCCATTTTATCTACCACAAATCCATAGATGTGGCAACCTTGCCTCTGTTCTCCACCTCAACTTAACACACATTTGAATTCATCTATGGTGCCTGATATTTTAGAATTTATCTTAGTGACCACCATTTACCCCAACTCCATGAATGTTTCAGTACACTGAGGCAATAATTCTCCAAGGCTAATGGAAAAATCCTTACGGAACCCCAGTATTTGTAAAAATTGTTTTTATTATGATGTTGTTCCAAATGTAGAAACATAAAAATAGCCATACAATTTTCATGGTTATACAACCTTTAAAAAAAAATACTATAAAAATTAATTTGCAAATTAAACACAAGCAAAACTCCAAAACGAATGAAATTCAAAACTTGCAATGTTCATTTAGCATGATTAATGATGCTGTTTTGCTCAAAGTAAATCACCAATGTTGGGCCTACAAGTAATAACATGCATTTGTTTTACATTTCACATGCGAATGGCCTGATTCTTCTGATTTTTGAGCAGGATGGCCCGTTGTTTCAGCGCCTGTCAGGATCATTATCAATATTTTTCCTTCTGAACGATGAACTCATTTTTAACCACTGATTTTAATGGGCCAATCAATTTAATGGTGCACTCCAAAATAGAGTGCTAAAAATTTTAAAGCACCGTTTAATTAAAATTTCTTCAGCATGTAATTACTGATACCCCTATTGTTCATGAGCGGGGGAAGGCTGGTTTGTACAAAGTGGCGATGCATGCAGCACAGGAGTGAGGCAAGTATGGTTCCAGAAGTCACACGCAGGCTCTTCAGAGTTCCACATGTCTACACTGCCATGTGTGGGTAATAACTCTTTCTTCACTCCTCCTCTCTCCATATGAACTACTGGAAATCCTTTTTTCCTGTGGGTTTGTTTGAGCTTTACCAACATGCTCATAAACATAAATGTAAACATGGACAGTACTTGGTTAGGACAGTTCCTGTGATAAAAGGAACTCCTCCCTGCAAATCAACAAGAACAACACAGGAAATCCAATAGGAAAAAAAAAATGTGCAAAGAATATGAACAGGCAATTCAAAGGAGTGGAGGTAGGATGGCTAAAGAGCATGAGAATTGACGCTCACATGGGCACAATTCACTCAATCACCAATTAAAATAATTATGAGATATTACCATAAAATTGGCAAATTTTTTATAGATATAAAGTTGGCAAAATTAGGATTAAAAAGTCAGACAGTACAGTACTAAACAATTTTTTTTCTTTTGAGACAGAGTTTCACTTATGTTGCCCAGGCTGGCCTCAAACTCCTGGCTTCAAATGGTCCTCCTACCTCAGCCTCCCAAGTAGCTGGGACAAGAGGCATGTACCACTTTATCTGCTAGGACCAGTATAATGGACAAGCATCTTGGGGGAAAGGAAGCTTCATCCACTAATGGTGAGGGAGAAGACTGGGTGTAGCCACCCTGGAAAGTAATATAGCATTACTTAGTGAAATTAAGTGTGCCCATACCCAATGGTCCAGAAATCCCACTCTTGGATATTTGTCCAAGAAGAGCTCACATCTAGGCCCATGAAGGACATTTTTCACAACTCTTTTTATTTTTTGTAACAGGGATGTTGTGGTAGCCAAGGTATCCATCATTAGGAGAATAAGCAAAATGTGATGCCAGCCACTACAGAACACAGAACAAATGGAAGTCAAGCATTAGAGGTTTATGTAGCAACATAGTTAATACAGATAAATCTTTAAAAGCCTTGTGTTGATTATGAAAGTTGGAATGAGAGCTCTATTACAATACTATGTTAAAAATGAAAACACTTGCATGCACAAATACTGGGTATTTTTCAAAGCTATATACCTATTTCAAGACCCATGGAAAATGCATTAGAATTGGTACCTACAGAGAGAAGAGACATGGAAGTGTGCATAGAAAATAAGATAAGAATAAGTAGGGCAAAGAAATGAAAAAATAAAACAAAAAGAATCTCTACCTGAACTTGTAGTAATAATAGAGGTATAAGATGAATTCTACTCTCTCTAGAGATCCAGAAAGGAAAACAAAGTGTGTGGACATGTGCTGTATCTGAAATGTAGAATCAGTGGGATTTAGTGACTGGATTGGATGTGGACATAAGATAAAGGGAGATGTTAAAAAAATAGATCCTAGCATTCTGGTAATAAAAGGATTTGGCTAAGATGGCATTTATGGAAAAGGAGAATATTGGAGAAGAATTCAATTAGCAGAGGGAGGAAGTGAAATTTAAGAGTTCAGTTTTAATTGAGAGTCTGAGAGTCATCCCCGTAGAAATGTAGAGCTGGATTTGGATAAATGGGTTAGGGTCTCAGAAGAGAAGTCTGAGCTGGTTTACTACTTAATTAACAGGCTAATTGCAACAATGTAACAAAGAAGCTCCAAATACCCACGCTTGATAAACTAGAATTTTACTGTGATGTGTCTCTGCTCCATGAGGTAATTCAGGAGTCCAGGCTCATTGCATGGTTTTCCTCCACCGTCCTCAGAGTGTGTCCTCATCGGGAATGGAAAAGCTAAGTTACTGCACTGTCTGGACCCCAGCCTGTGGGAAGGAGAGAAGAGAGAGGATACAAGGAAAGTGGCTTGTCTTTAACCTGGAGATCAGCCAACAGTTGCACACACCGCTTTTGCTCGCAGCCAATTGGCTTGGATACAATTGGCTCACAACCGTTGGCCAACCCTCAAAGCGGGTCATACCTAGAAACAGGAGAGGTGGGAAATGTAGAATCTAGCTGGGAAGCCCAGGGTCTGGCTGCAACTCTACTAATACGGAAGAAGGGGAGACTAGATTTGGGGAGATAACTAGTAGTCTGCCAAGCTGGACACTAAAATGTCATGAACATACAAGTGGAACTAAAAGCCAAGGAAGCAGATAAAATATTGTAAGACGATAGCATAGATAACTAAGAAATCATGAATGAGACAAAGCCCTAAGGCACTCCTACATTTAATAAGGAGGAGAAGGAGCCCAAAACATAAAGTGAAAACCAATGGAGATGTGGAAGGTAATCCAACAGTGTTATGTTGCAGAGCCAAAAAATGTCCCCAGAGAGCACCCCTCCACCTGCAAGACAGGAAAGCACGAAGAAATACCCCGACTTCCTCGCTCACACAGGGACAGTCTCTCAGGACCCACAGTGGACTGAGCCCCACTTGCCCACAGGGTGGCCTGCTCTTTGCCTCACCCTGCGTGGGCTTCCTTCCCTTCCCTGTCTCATTCTCCTAAGCTCCTGTGCTCCTCCTGGGGTCTGCTTTAGGGGAACCCGAAACTAAGGCAAGGCCTGGAAATGCACTCTGCAAGTGTTAGCATGGCTGTTCCTGGGACTCCACGCTCTTGTTCAGGGCAGACTAAGGCTGGAGCCTTCCCTCTGGGCCCCAGCCACAGACCAGGGGATTTATTACAAAACTCCGAGGACTGTATCTCCAGGTCACATCAGCCCACAATCCTGCCGGCTCTGGCTATGACAGATCAGACTGCTCCCTAGATTTAATGCTCCACTGAGCTATAACAACAACAACCAAAAGAAAAAAAAAAGCCCACCTCACCATACACTCCACTCCCAAGAAAATAAATAAAATCTGAGTCTCTGATGGTGAGGTCGGGAGATGTTTTATTTTCACACATTTGCACTGCACCTTCACGGGCCGAACCCATGAATCCTCAGTCTTTATCTCGACACTATATTGAATGGGAATTAAACTGAGTGATAGTAATGGCTTCTCACAAGGAGCTCAGAGGGAGAAGCGGTTGGCAATGCTGGGCAGGGCAGCCCACCCGGGAGGAAGGCAGCTCTCTTAGGGACTCTGGGGACAGTGCTTCAGCTCCTTGGTGCACCTCCTCCTCAGTACCTGCTTGCCTCCATTGCTCCCCAGGAAACCCCCCCACACACACACACAGGGAACCTGACCTTTAACTCGTCACTCTGGTCAGTGTGTAAACGAAGCAACTTTGAGGCAAGATGCCGCTTTGGGGTTGAACTTTAGTGCCTCCATTTAGTGCCTCACTCCTGAAGGTTTGAAAGTGTGGCTTAACATTTTCAGTCTGTATTCATGTTCCAGAAGGACATATTTTCTCCCCACGTATTTTTATGAAACTGTAGTTGGTGGGCACAACTGCGGCATGCAATGGGAAGGGAGGAGGTGTGGAAGACAACGCGGGAGTGACGTTAGTGGCCAGGTGAGGAAGTCCTTGCAGGTTATCTTAATGGGTTTAGGAGGCTGAGGAAGCCATTGAGGAGATCTAAAATAGCAGAGTGACATGGTCAGCTTTGTCTTCTAGAAAGATCGCGTGGCTGCGGTGCGGAAAATGTTGGAAGGGATAAAGGGCAAAAATAGGGGTAGGAAGAACAGGTAGGAAACTATTGCAGTGGATGAGCTAGGATGGCAGCAGTGGGGATGGAAGGATAGATGAGGTCAGAGGGGATTTAGGCAGCATTAATGATGGGCGGCTGGCTGGGTGAGGCAGGGTGAGGGGAGAAAGAAGCTTCAAGGTTGAGAGCCAGGTCCTGCTTGGTCAGCTGAGTGGGAAGGTGGGTAAGTCACTAACATAAGCAAAGGAATAGGAGAAAAGCAATTGTGGTTGGGGACAGGGGTGCTGCTTTGTGCCTACTTGCTATTAGAAGCTCATAATATTAATTACTGTGTTTCCCCGAAAATAAGACCTACCCATAAAATAAGCCCTAGCAGGATTTCTAAGCATTTGCGCAATAGAAGCCCTACCCCGAAAATAAGACCCAGTGATGGGTGTGGCTACGCAGCGTACATGCACAACCCATGCATTTCGGTGTGGAGAGGTAAAGAAGACGAGCGGCCCTTCTCATCTGCTCCGTCGTGACAGCTACTACTGGTAGTAAAACGTTCATGAAGGAGTTGGCCTTTCCAACCATAAACCATGACCCTTAGGTCTGGGAGAGACTTCAGAGAGCATCTAGGCCAATCTCCTTGTGTTCTCTGAAGACGTGAAGAGGGGAGCACGTTGGATCCACAGGCCGTGAGGCTGCAGCAGTGGGCGAGCCAGGCTGTGGAGGGAATCATCTGAACCGGAGTTCTAGAACGTTTATCCTAACAGTGATGTGTTGGATGGACAGAGGGGAGAAGACTGAAGAAAGGGGGCTTAGGAAAAAGGGAATTCTGGATTGTGAAGAGGATGTTTTCCTTTAAGCTTTGAGAGCCAGACAAGCCTGAGACCCGACCCCTGCCTGGGCTTCAGCTGGGCAAATCACTCTGAGCCCCTGTTGCCATCTGAACATCTGAATGGGGAGATCTGAACATTTTCCTCGGGGCTAATTGAAACAGGATTGCAGTGCATAGCAGGTGCTTCATGAACACTAGTTTCTTTGTGTCCTTCACAGTCAGCCTTACTGCCCAGTCAACTTGTCTTATTGAAACGGCTACTTCACTCACACTTTGGTTTCCATAGTTCTCTAAACCCGCCCTGTCCAATTCCCAGTTCAGTTGCTCAGAACCCCACCTCACTCCTTTCCTCTCTTCCACCTGCCCGAGTCCATCGGCAAAACATGGACATGCACGTGGCATGGCTGGGGACGTGGCAGTGACCGTCTGACCAGACATTTGGGGCTGACATGTAGAGGCCTGTGAGGCTCTGCCTCCCACCCCGTTTTTATGAGAATATACTTGCTTGGATCTGTTAGAAAGACTCCTCTCATGTATTAATTATGCCCCACTAATTACACGGGAGGGTTCCCGTGGCATTATTGGAAGGGCTGGGCGCGGAGCTAGGCTGTTGCCTCACACCTGCGTCCAGCCTGCATTTCAGAAAAGACTTTGACAACGTTTTCCTTCCGACCGTACATAACACGAGGGGTGGCATTTTCCAGCCCCTGATCGGGTGGGCCAGCTGGAGCTGCACGTGTGAAGGGGCTGGGGGAGAAGGGGACTAAAGGAGGAGTGTTTATGTTCCCTGACTCCAGGACCCCATCAATATAGGCTGCCTCATCTATGTAGCAACAGGTTCAAAAAGAGCAAGGGGGGGAACACTCCCACACGCAGTGCCCACTTCCGATGTCAGGAACATTAAAATGTGAAAGAGAAATGTAGATCTGAAATCTGAGGAAATGTGGTGTCTATTTGGCAAGCACAAAAGGAAGGGGAAAGCTAGAGTGCGTGGGGGTCCAGCGATTGGCCCAAGCCAAGGACCCACGCTGCCTGCCCTCCCTCAGCTGGGCGCCCGCAGCCCCGTGCACCCCCAAAGATCCACCAGGCTCAAGCTTCAGAAAAGCCCACCTGCCCAGGGGGAGGCCGTTGGCCACAAGCAGCAGTGACTGAAGCCTTGAAGCAGTGACTGAAGTGGTCATCAGTGACCACTGTCTGTCAACAAAAGGCCCTGAGGTCACCAGACAGCCTGTGAAAGGTGACACTCAGAGCCACCCCAGGACAATTCACACCCACCCACCTCCTGCCACGTGGCTTTGGCAACTGCAGCACATCCCCGGGGTAGAGGCGCTGACTCTTGTCTGCTGCCCTGGATCAGATACTCCTCAGGGAGGGTAAATTTGTAAAAAAAAAAAATGTGTGTGGCCCCAAAAATATGTGGTATTTATTTACAAGGTAGTGCTAGTGAATAGCTCATTTATCCTTCAAAAAGAACGAGCCAACTGAGTCATTTCAGGGTTTCAGAAACAGTCTGTTGGAACCCTTTTAATATGTTCAATAATATTTTTAATAATCTAAAAACACATGTTCACTATAGAAAAATCAGAAAAATTAAAATTAAGAACTCTTCTATATAAATATGTACATATGTCCACAAAGGCACATGTACAAGGTTATTCACTGCAATATTGTTTGAGATAGCAAATAAATAGAAACTACTTAAATGTCAACGATGTGGAAAGGGTTATGTAAATTAAGGTACACCCTTGCAGCAAGGAAAGAGGTCAGGGATAGATGGAGACATAGAAGAACATACACATCATGACTCCATGAATGGAAAAATGACTTTAAAGTTTGTATGTATTTACAAACATAGAAAAGGGCCCAGGAGGAAACATAACAAATTGAAATGTGTTATCTCCACGGAGGGTGTTAAGAGGGTTGAGAGGGAAGAAGCCTTTGTTTTAGCTTATATACATCTGAATTCTTTGAAATTTTTGATAAGGATTACTTTTCAAACTTAGAATAAAGCATGTGAAAAAATCTGCATTAGCAATAAATAAATAAAAACCACACATAAGACTAACTTCTAGAGACAACCCTAGGTGGTGTGCACTCTTACAGGTTTCATTGTGCAAACATGATTACATTGATAGCTTAAATTTGTTCTCTAAATAACATACCACACACATCTTTCAAAATCAATAGGCAAACAATATATTTTTAAGGACCACCTCCAATTTCATTGTATGGATGTATTATATTTATTTAACAATCCCCTATTGGTCGACATTTAGATTGTTTCTATATTTTTCAAATAAAAATAATGCTGTGATGAACATCCTTATTGTAGATTGTTACATGTAGTCATAATAATTTTCTTAGGAGTAATTCCTAGAAGTAAAGTTGTTGGGCGAAAGGGCACGTACATTTTAAGATTCTTGGGCAGGGCTGGTGGCATGAGACTATAATCCTAGCACTTTGGGAGGCTGAGGCAGGAGGATCGCTGGAGCCCAGGAGTCTGAGGTTGCAGTGAGGTATGATGACACCACTGCACTCTAGCCTGGGCAACAGAGTGATACCCTGTCTCAAAAAAGAAAAAGCTTCTTAATACATATTGTCATATTGCTCTTCAGAAAGGTTGCAAGATCTACAATCCCTTATACACAAAACTCTGAGAACTGAAAATGTTTTTCTAAGTTGAGTATCCAAACTCAGTGTGGTAGCAATCCCTGACCTGAAGGAACATGAAGCTTGTCACAGTCTTTATTTATCCCACTTAATTTGAATATTTGTACATTTCACTGCAGATACATAAATGTATTTGATCATAAGATATTGCCTTGTTCCTGCAGGAGGTATTATATAATATATAAATGTATAAATTATATATTATATAATGTATATCAGATTTTAGAAAAAGCATTTCTAAAATCTGAAAAATTCCAGCAAGGCTCTTAGATAAAAGATTGTGAACTAGTGTCAAGTTGGGGTCCCTCCAGGCGTGCACAAGGATGCCATTTTCTTCACACGTTCGCCAACACTCAATTTTATAAGTTGCTTTCATCTTTGCCAGTCTGATTTACACAAATCATTAGTGACGTGGGGCACTTGGCCTGAGTTATCTGGCTGTTTGACGGTCTCCCGACTTAGCCTGCCAGCTGCTGTCTGTAGCTCTGGGCCCCTCGGCTGCAGCTGCCCTTGCTGAGGCTGTGAGCCTGTGACACCCTGACACTTCAGTGCCACTGCTGACCCCTCCTCACACCCCCCTCAGCTCCTCCTCACCTTCTGCCTCCTGGTCTCTAGTTCTCACCTCCAGCAGGTGGGTCGCCATTCTCTTCCAACATCCAGGTGTTGGATGGAAGGAGGGGTGTCCCATAGCAGAGACACCCCTGGGGGACACTATTACTACATGACATTTCCTTGTTTCCAGGCGCATAGGGCTCTGCATAAGGGTCAGTGTAGATCCCAGTGAAACCCCACACCCTCCATAGCCAATGGAGCCAACCCACCCTGCAGGTCCATTTTGCATTTTGCACGTACCGTTGCTTGCTTGTTTGTTTTACCATTGTCATTTGCACCAGTCAAAATGACTGCGAAATTACAAAGAAAGCCATTCATGGAGACTTATTCTAGCAGTCTAGTCTCAGTAATACCTCCTGGTATCACTTGCATAAAAAAGGATGTAGAAAACCCAGGCAGGCTGACACAAGGGAGCAGCTGGAGTGAGGTACCAAGGGGCAACATGTGTCAGCAGGAGTGGGACCCTGATGCCTAGACCTATGGACTGTCACAGTTGCAGGAATCTGGAAGTTGATGGCTATGCCTGCCTCACAGGTGCAGGCTTCCAAGTTGAGGCTAGCGCCTGGCTGACTTGAGTAGATCCCTTCCTCCAGCCCAGCCCCTGAGCATGTATGTCACTGAATCTCCCACAGGCTGGACCAAGTCGTTAAGAGCACAATTGAAGGGGCTGTAATCAGAGATACTTCTCAGAAAGCGCTGCTTTGGTCTATGGGAAAGACATCTGAATCGTGATAAAGACCATCTCTGAGACCCTCAGAAGAGCAGCTGCAGCCACTTGTAGACAATAGACCAAAAAAAAAAAAGTCTTGAAGCAGAGCCTTCAAAAGAACATCTGAGATCATGTCCCCAAGACAGCAGTGCTTTAGTAACTGCATCTGAATGCCAAGACCACTTAAACAGGGAAGTGGGTCAATGGGATCCACAGGTAATATTTCTGCATACAGTATAGTGTATTCCAGTGACTCTTAATCTGCGTTACTGATCGGGTTTGAACATCAGCTCTAGAGCTTCAGTAAATTATTTTAAATTTTCTGTACCTAACTTTTGTCATCTGTAGAGTGGGGATTATTATTAGGGTCAAAGAGGTCATATATATAAAGCACATAAAATATTATTTGGTGTGTGGGAAGCACTCAATAAATGTATGCCATTTTTGTTGCTTTATTATTACTTGCTATTTTATGTCAGACGAGGAATAAAAAGGTCTTTTATCATGAGCCTAGACAGTTTATCATAGAAAATAGTAGAGAAAATAACAATAAACAAATAAAGTGCCATCATCAAGGCTCAAGTTCTAACTGCCAGACCCAAGGGACTATGTAATTTCTTCTGGTTAATAAAGTGAATAGGAGAAGATAAGGAGGATAAGGTGGAGTCCCAAGACAGCAAAAAAAGGAACACATGACCACTGAGGAGACTTCAGGGGCACTGGTGGCACTGGTGCTGGGCAGGTGAGCCCTTAACCTGCAAGAGCAACCCTGCCTGGCCCCGGGGGGGATGTAAAGAAGGGGAGCTGGTGGGACAGGACAAGCTGTTAGAGGATAAGCTGCTGAGAAAAGGGGAGCCAGGTCAGTAGCGCAAGGCCATCCTTATGTCACTGCCATGGATGGGACAAGCACATTCAAAAAGAATAGCTTTGGAGAAAGAATTCAACTGCAAAAGTTAAAGGCATTTAAAGGAAATCAGAAAACTGACAAGGATTCAAAGAAGGTGGGGATTTGAGACATCTCTATCTTGCACTAGAATAGTCTCCAGGAGATGAAGTCTGTTCCCATGAGAAACATGGAAGCAGAGGTAGAATGGGTTCAGTGCTCAGTGCATCAATTAAGCGTGGTGAATCACCGTGATTTTTGCCTCTGCATGGCCAACCCTGAGCCTCACTCAGAATTTGCCTGGGTTGGCAGAACCGGGCATAAAGTGAGGGGCTTTCCCCCTCAGGGAGAGACAGTCAGGCTGGGACACTGGGGGTGGGTAGAGGCAGGGAATTGGGGGCAGTGACATGTTTGGACCAGGAGGGCTGCAAGAAGCTGCCTAGAGGACAAGCTATCCACACTGGGCCGAGGTCTAGGCGCTGCACAGACATCCTTGCTATCTATTTACATTCCACTAAACAGGCAGAGAAGAGCTGCAGGACCTGACTTGTCCCTGGTCCAATGCCACTTGTGCCTACTTGGGGTAAAATAGGCAAAACAAATAAACAAACAAATGAACAGACATAACACCACAACGAGGAGCGGGCAACAAATTCTAAAGAACACCAAAAGTGGCTTCAATTCACCAATTTTAGGGAATGAAAGAACTTCTTGGAATTAAGAGCATATCTTAAAAGAGCAGAAGCATTAAGACTTGTGAGGGGAAAAAAAAGAAAAAAAAAAAAAAAAGAAAATCATCCAGAGTTTGAAGAACTATTTCGGGATTTTTGAAAAGTCCTATCAGGAACTTTCTTAAGGGTATCAAATCCAAGCTGGGACTCTAAACTAAAATGGCAAAAGGAGAAGAGACACAAATAATTATCACTTATTTTCTGTGGGTATGTGTGTGTATGTCCACACATGTGCACCAGAACACGTAACAGGTAGGGGAGCAGAGTGAATATTTGCTGAACATTAATCCTGTCTGATTGATCGCTAGATACGTGAACATAATGTCGACAGAAAAAGGACTGGGAGCAGCTATGCCAAAAATGCCAACAGTGGGATTGTGCTTGGTGAAACTCTACGTGATCATTTGCTTTTTTGAACTTTTCTCTGTTTTTCAAATTTCCAAAGTGTTTGGTTTTGGTTTGGGTTTGGGTTTTGGAGAAGGTGTGAGAGCTCAATGCCCTGCCTCTCGGGAGGCTCCTTGAGCCTTGCACAAATGTACCTCACGACCTTGTCCCTCTCGACCTGACATGAGGGCATCTAGGAGGAGATGCAACAATTATGCCCTAGAAAGTCCTGCTCCACCTTTCTCCCACCCTGATCACTCACAAAACAAGAATGAATTTTTCCATGGTAACCTACAGTCTTCTGTATTAGACACAGAGGCCACTGGCAACCTCTAAACAGCAACTGCATGCCCTATTTCTCTTCGCACATAAGACTTGAGGGAAAAGTCTAGAAAGGACACGCTCAATTGCAGGCCGTGGCCATCTGGGTGGTGTGGTCACATGTGATTGTTCTCCTTTTTCTTTATACTCTTGTCATTAAATACAATCTGAATCTTTAAAATCATAACATAGATTAGTTATATAGCCATACAAAAATAAACTAGTTTTTCTGGTTTTTGCAGGGGTTTTTTTTTTTTTTAAAGAAAATAGTTAAACTTCATTGTTTCTCCATGCCTTCAGGATCATATTCAATTTCTACACAGCTCACAAGACCTACATGATCTTGTCCCTGACGATTTAGTGGCATTTTAAATATTTGGTTGAAATATCTGACACTGCTGTGTTTCTTAGTCGAAGTGGGCAGTTACTGGCAACTTTACATGGTTGAACCTGCCAAGGCCCTCGTCCTCACCCATGTAAGGCTTCCTCAACCTGCAAACCCAGCTCCTCCCAGCTTTCCCCTACCTCTCGCCCACACCTTCTCCCTTGTTAACGTCCACCCTTTCGTCAAGTCTTCCAGTCTCTCTGTCCTTTCTTCCAAGCAGCCTTAACTGACCCCTCATTTCTGGGTTGGGGACCCCTCCTAAGGGCTTTCCAAACACGCCATCCATTCACTCACTCATTCACTCAACAAGTAATTGTTAAACACTGACTACATGCCAGCATAAATCTAAGCAGTAGAGACACAGTAATAAAAAAAAAAAGACAAAGCCAGCCAACCCCTAGATCAGGGGTCCTCAAACTTTTTAAACAGGGGGCCAGTTCACTGTCCTTCAGACCGTTGGAGGGCCGTTGGAGAGTGCAGCTCACATTCCGCACATGCGCACTGTGGGCCTGGGATGAGTCGGCTGCTAAGCAGGACAGGCAGCAGTGGCAAAAACACCCAGCAAGCAGATAAATGTCCTCGGCGGGCCACATGTGGCCCTCGGGCCATAGTTTCAGGATGCCTGCCCTAGATATACAGAACTGTAATTCGTCTAGGTCCTTATTTCTAATGTCCTCTACTAAACTGGGACTCCCATAGGTCAGGCTCCACGTCCTACACACCACTGAACAGTCACAGTTCAGTGTACCCAGTAAATAGTAATCCCATGCTCATTGAATAAAAAATAAAGGAATGCCTCCATTTCATCCAAGCATTGTCTAACTTATCTTATTTTTCTTCTGTTCCAGTTTCTTTTTAAGGTTATTACTCCTATAATTTATCTTCTGACAAAAGGAAACAGCTGATAAAAAGAAGCCCTCCTTTGTTCTAGATTTCCTGGCCAGGTTGCTCAAGCCCTGTTTGCTTTGACTGCCTCTGGAGTGCTTGCTGGGTGAGGTCAGGGAAGGGAAGGAGAAAACCGCCTGCCTGTTGTCGTAGTCACAGGAAGCCAACTGCAAGGTTCCCGCTGTGTCTGTGGTGGGGGAGGGGCAGGAGGGAGGAGGAGTGACCAGCCAGGACAAACTTCGGCCTGAGAAGAGAAGTATATATAAAGCCTAAGTCCAGCCTCAAAACCTGCCCAGCAAAAGCAGCCTATGGGCACTGAGGTCACAGAATTCTGGGATACCACTGGACCCACGGCGATACTAAGACTCCCCAAGCAGAGTCAGCACTTGCCAAGATCACAGAACCAAGCGACAGCAAAGCTGAGGCTCAAAGCCTAGCTTGCTTTATCCTGGAGAGGCAGAGCTGGGGGAGGGTCTAAAAACTATGACTTCTGGCTGCCACTCAACTGCAATGACTTTGGGTGATTAATCCACCCACAATGATTGACTGAGCACCTATTATGTCCCAGCACCTGTCTAAGTAGGCGGTAGTGGGGGTGGCAAATTCCCACCCTTGAAAATCCCCAGAATGAGAGAGATATGATTTGTGGTGACCATAAAGTTGCGCAACTCACCTGAGTGAATCAGACTCTGAGGTTCTGGAAGGCTCTGAAGGAGGAGGTGGCTTCTGCTGCCTGCCCCTCCCAGGAGCACAGGCTCCGCTCCCTAAGTCCCGCCTACTCAAGAGGGAAGCTTTTCATAAGGACTTGTCCTAAGCATATAGGATTCTTGAGAACCAAGACACCACAAGAGGGAAAGAGAATACCCCCTGACTGACCACCTATGATGAACTAGACCCTGTGCCAAGCCTACACACTCTAGGTGCTTTGATCCCCAAAACAATTTTCTATAGATTAAGAGATGGAGGCTTCAAAGAGAGGATTGTGACTACCGAGCTCTTGGGTGTCTGCAAAGACCCCCAGCACCGTATGGCTTACTTATGTTCACTAGACATTGGCATAGGGACCTCAAGCCACGCCTTCCATAGCAAGTGGTCAATGGCCACTTGTTCCTTGTCCATATCAGACAGCACAAATGTGACAGAACATATCCATCACCACGGATGGTTCCATTAGACAGCACTGAACTAAACCATGAGAGTTGGAAGCTCATTAAAGCACTTTTCCACTACCCTGTATCTTTCCTCCACCTTCCACTCTCACTCCTTCCATGTGGAAGGAGACATTGTAGGTGCTCAGTAAGTACTTGCTGAATGAATGGGAAAGGTGTGGCCCGAAGACAAGAAGGAGGAGGCTGCAGAGCTGGAAGTGGACCTGATTTATTCAAAAGTGTTCACAAGCTGGTTGAGAGCTTGAGCAGATCAAAAGGCCCTTCTTCCATCACCTGTCCCCACCCAGGAAAACTCAGAAATGAAGGGTGATATTATGGAAGTAATAGAAATCCATGCCTACCCTTTACCTCTTCAAATGACTCATTTCTGTGTGCACTTGCAGTAACTATTTCAACCAGGCCAGAACAATGTTTAGCACTGATGAGGGCAAGAGTGTCTTTTTAAATGAATTTTTTTTTAGTCCTACTTAAGCCAGAACTTGAGAGCTATGATCCTGGAGTTTCTGGAACCCAGTTCTTTTATGGTTCATGTGGGGAAACTGAGGTCCATCCCAGCAACTGGCCCATGGTCACACAGGCAGGTGGAAGCACTGTTGTTCTACAACTCATTTGCCACCTAGAATTCAGGTCAGAATCAGGGCAGATGATCTTTGTCAGAGTAGATGGCTCAAGGAGCAGGAAACTCAGGTGGCCAGAGAGCCCAGGTTGAGATCAAGATGATAAAGAAACCAGGAGCAAAATAAAATGGTAGGTTAGGGACAAGCCCAGTGCAATAGGGTCAACCAAGTGTACATTAATAAAGGAAAGATACTATAGTCCGAATGTGTCCCCCAAAACTTTATGTGTTGAAACCGAAACACCAAGGTGATGGTATTAGGAAGTGGGGCCTTTGGGAGGTAATTAAGTTATGAGGACAGAGCCTTCATGAACAGAATTAGTGCCCTTATAAAAGAGGTCTCAGAAAGCTAGCTGGTCCCTTCCACTATGTGTAAACACAGCAAAAAGACAACGTTTATAAACCAGGAAGTGGGTCCTCACCAGACACTAAATCTGCTGGCACCTTGGTCCTAGACTTCCCAGCCTCCAGAACTGTGAGAAATAAATTTCTGTTGTTTATAAGTTTTATGGTTTACAGTATTTTGTGATAGTGGGCCAAACAGACTAAGACAGAAAGCCATCAGGAAAAATTGAAATCTGGCAGCATCAAGTGTTGGCAAGGATGATGGGAATGAGCACTCCTATATGCTACTGGTGACCTACTGGGGGACTGAAGGTCTTCAGGGCCCTTCAGTGGGCAATTTTGCACCATCTAGTAGACTTTAAAATGTGTGTCCCTATGACCCAGCAAGCCCACTGCTCCTCAGGAGAAACACTTGGCACATGTGCGGGCAGAGACCTGTGCAAGGCTATTCAATGCACCATCGCCTATGGTCATGAGAAACTAGAAACAACTTACATGTCCGATCGTGGGGAAGGACACATGAAATATAAAATATCCACGCTACAGAATACTGCAAAGCAGTTCAATAGGACATTGGAGAGGCATCCAGGGCCACCACAGCACAAACCATATCTTTATAGGAATTAGAAAAAGACGGTCCCCTCTAGGCAAACCAGCTAGAGAAAGGCACTTTTCCTCTTGGTTAAGCTAGTGGAGACAGGCTGAGGAGGTTCAGCATTCCTCGTGCCTGGTTGGCTGTGCAACCGGAGCAGTGGCTCTGAGCGCCATGCTACCAACCGGAAGGACGGTGTCAAATGGAAAAACAAGTTCTAGAATAGTACTGAAAATACTACATGCCTCTAATGAATTTAAACACATATTCTTTATAATTTCTGTAAGGACATAAATATGTAATGTTCATGTTAATGGGTAGGAAAAAGGACCCAAGGGATATATATCTCCCCTGCAATAGCTGTTACTTCTGGAGAGGCCAGGAAGTGGGGTCAAACGGGCCTTTAATTTTATCCAGTATGTTTTGATTTAATTTTTTCATAAGAAAAATACATTTTTCTATATTTTATATGATTAAAATTAAATTTCAAACTAAACTCAATAAAAAAATAGAAAGGCTTTTGGGGCAGATGGTAGAATGTATGTCATCCTAGGTGACATCCACCACCACCACCACTACCGCCACCAGCACCAGATTTAAAGTCACCCTATTGCATGACCCAAAACCTCACACCAAGTCCATTCTAACCTCAATTCCGGGATGAGATGGAGTAGAAAATGATAGAGAGCTCAGATTGTATAAAAAAAAAAACTTTTTAGAAATCAGTGAAGAGTGTGCCTGCTGAGACTGCATCTCTCCCTGGCACACCTACAGGCAACCTTGGTGACTTCAGCCCCAAGAATCCCAGCTCTGACCCCAAGGCTGGAAAATAACAGGGAAAAGAGGAGGAAGGGGGTGGAAACTCCCCGTCCCTATCCCCTCCCAGGGACAGCATTTCCCCAGTGCAAAGGTCCCCTCTATGCCTCGATGGAAAGTAGTGAGAAAGTCAACACACCAACTTGAGCAAGATCAAAGGAACCACCCAATGACTTTGGGGGGTTTTATCACAGTGAAAAGAAGGTGAGGGAGTTGACTGGTCTTGAAATTGTTTTTTAATGGTTTGATTTCACGGTCTTCTTGTTACTTAAGTACCATTCATCTTCCTCCAAATCTCCAGCAAGAGTTTCATGTGGCTTGGCAGCTAATTTCCTCTCAGCCCACTGGAGGAGACGAAAGGTCCACCGGTCACTTATCTAGGGAAGGCACATTGTGAGCCATTCCAACCTGCCCACCAGGTCTGGGCATCCCTCCCTTTGCAAGATTTACAGCCCCCATGGGAATGGATTTATATCTCAAAACACTCGCTACTCTTGTCATCTCATTCGGAAGCAACCCTTGTATTGATTGTTCCTGCTTTGGGTACTGTTTAATTATCTCTCAGAACAATTGGCCACTCAGTCGAGGGGATTTCACTGAATGCCAATGATGTTTGACTTGAACGTGCAACTCGAAAGGCACAAGAGTCCCACACTTATTTATGAATTTCCTGCATGCATCTTCCTTCCTGTTGCCTAGATCACCCACTGTGTCCTGCCCACGCACCAGAGAGCATCTGCTCGGGGCCATAATGTGCTGCCCAGGTGGCCCCTCTGTGCTGTGTGCCCTCTCCCAGAGATCTGTCCCCAGTGCCATTTCCACATGCAGAGAGGTCCGGCTCCCATAGCAGGGGTGTTATTTCTCTTCCAATGACTGAGAGAGAAGGAAACGTCTGGAATGAAAGGGCAGCAAACAGAATGATAAAAAACTGAAAGGCTGTAATCCGCATGTAACAGCTGTGGCCGTGGAAGAGGAAATGCTGGCTCCAAGCCGATCCTCCATGTGCTCGGAGGCGCCATCGTGCCTTGTCAAATCTTCTGTTTAGACTCGCCTGACAACGGAGCTGCAGGCTGGCCACCGTGTTTTGCTCTTGCTCCGGTCTCTCCGTCTCCCCGCGCTTGCCAGGCACAGTCAGACCCCTCGTCTTTGTCCTCGTTCCTGCTGTCTCTGGGACCACGACTGTCTCAGGTGCTGCTCCCAGAAGTGGACCCGAGTCAAGGATTCCAGAGGAAAGAGTTCGTGGGGGAGGTGACCTCAGGAAACACTACTGGGGCAGGGAGCAGGCGAGACTGGGAAAGGAAGTCAGTGAAGACTGTGTTCTCAGGCGGGGTACCACTGAGGGCCAGGGTAGCCCCCTTGGAGACCTCGGAACTGACCTCCAAGTTGTCCCACTCACAAGGCAAAGAAGTTGGGGCATTTACCCTCCAGCTCCAACCCACCACCCTGGCTGAGGGCTGCTCCCAGGGCACCCCACCCCTCCGGCCCTTCCAGCCTGCCCAGCACACGTCGGAAAGAAAGCCTCAGGCTGAGAGTTCTGTGCACACAGTGTACAACTGTGCCATGTCCTGGACAGTGAGTCCAACAGGCATGGGCAGTACCCGGAGAAATTGCTACAACTCGCTCTTCCCTTTTTGGCATGCAAACTCATTTATCCTTTAAGATCCACCTGGTGGCCAGGCACAGTGGCCCACGCCTGTAATCCTAGCACTCTGGGAGGCCGAGGCCGGCGGATCGTTTGAGCTCAGGAGTTCTAGACCAGCCTGAGCAAGAGCGAGACACCGTCTCTACTAAAAAAGAAAAAATAGAAATAAATTAATTGGCCAACTAAAAATATATAGAAAAAATTAGCCGGGCATGGTGGCACATGCCTGTAGTCCCAGCTACTTGGGAGGCTGAGGCAGCAGGATTGCTTGAGCCCAGGAGTTTGAGGTTGCTGTGAGCTAGGCTGACGCCACGGCACTCTAGCAGGGGCAGCAAGAGTGAGACTCTTTTCCAAAAAAAAAACCCAAATCCACCTGAAATGTGACCTCCTGTGAAATGTCACCTCATTCCACACTCCCTCCCTATGAGGAAGAATTAATAGCTTCCTCCTCCAAGCTCTATTAACACTTTGCTCACACCTCAATTGAACCAGCAACCACATTTTGTTTTGTTTTGGGGTTTTTTTGCTATTCTTTTTCCCAAATACACTGTACAATTTGAGTATGGAGATACCATCTAGGTATCTTATCATATTCACCCATTCATTTAATTTGTATTTACTGAGCATCTACTCTGTGGAGAACACTATTCCAGGTACTGGGGATTCAGAAGTAAAAAAAAAAGTACTGAGTCCCTTGCTTTCTTGATTTTAATGGTTGTGTGTGTGTGTATGCACATGACAGATAAAGACAAATTAGTGTATAATATGTTAGTGGTGACAAACACAATGAAGAACAATAGAGACAGGCATGGAATAGAAACTAAATGTGTGGTGGGGTAATCTTTTATATGGGATGTCAAGGGACAGCCTCACTGATAAAATGACATTTGGATGTAGATAATGAATAAAATGAGGGGGCGATCTATAAGGGTATTTGAGGGAGGAGCAATCTGGGCAAGAAGAATCATGTGTCCAGGCACAGTGGCTCACGCTGGTAATCCCAGCACTTTGGGAGGCCAAGGTGGGAGGATCACTTGAGGCCAGGAGTTCAAGACCAGCCTGGGCAACATAGCGAGATCCCTGTCTCTAGAAAAAATTAAAAAAATTAATTAGCTGGGCATGATGGCACATGCCTGTAGTCCTAACTACTCAGGAGGCTGAGGCAGGAGAATCACTGGGGCCCAGGAGTTTGAGGTTGTGGTCAGCTATGATGACATCACTGCATTCCAGCCCAACCCACAGAGTGAGACCCTGTTTCAAAAAAAAAAAAGATTATATGTGCAAAGGCCCTGCAGTGAAAGCATGCAGGAGGTGAGAATAGCAGGAAACACACGGCACCTGCCCAGCTCATGGCCGATTTAACCACATGGGACTGCAAGATCCACAGGCAAATCCCTTTGTATCTGGCTGAGCTGCCTCTCAGGCTGTGCACATCTCTATCATTGCACTTATCACATGACACTTTAATTATGTGATTAAAGTGATCAAAAAATGATTTTGATCATTTTTGTGTCCCAGGTACCAAACTCAGTGCCTGTTCTGTCATAGGTGCTCAAAATTGTTCCTTCAACTGAAGTCCTCCTTATTCTCCATCTAAAACTTGGGGAAATAGAGATCAAATCACAGAAAGAGTCCATTTGAAGTACACGCTTGCTAGAGTACACCTCTGCTTGCAAATTAAGATGAACACGGATGTTGGGGAAAAACTTCAGAATTCTCAATGGCAGTGACTGTTCTGGGGTGAAACTAGGACTCTTTTGGGAGTTACAGCCCTCAAACATGCGACTATTTCCCTTAAGCACATTGAATTGGCTCCAATGGTTGAACACATTTTACAGACTGACCAGAGTGAATTTTGGGTGCTAAAAAGCAACATGTTTCGTGGATGAACACAGCCTGCAGTCCTCTAGAAACCACTAATGTTTTAGATCCCATCCTATAGCAGAAGAAGCAGCTGCTCAGGGTTGACTCAGATATGGGCCTGAGTGACTGTATTTTAAGGTGGTAACAGACGACTGCACATTCTAGAAAAAAAATGTTATGAGCCTTCACATTAGTAAGGATGTTTGGGGTTGCCAGGACAATAGTGTTTTCTCTCTCCGGCGTTCTCTGCCCTTCCTTTAAGAAACTGTACCTTTCCTACTCCAAACACGTCAATGGGGAGAGAGAGGAGCTACAATCACAGTTCCCTTGGTTACAGGAGCAGTGACCTCATGGGGTAGGTATTATTAATGTCCCCATTTGGTGAGTGAATAACCTGAGGTTCAGCAAGATGAAGTTCGTGCCCAAATTCACTAAGCTAAAAAGTAATAGGGCCAAGGATCAAACCCAGTTCTTTGTGATTCCAGGGCCCTTGTTCATCATTGGAAAAGACAGGGAACAGGGCAGCAGCAGGACAGGGGTACAGACAGGCGCTGGAGGCTGACATGGCACTAGTAACCTCAGGCTCCAGAGCTCAGCAGGAGCTGAGGGAAAGGATCTGAGCATTTCCACAGAGTAGAATGTGGAATGATTCTACTCTGATTTGTTCTGCTTGTTCTTTAGCTGGTCATTAAATCTGATAAACCAGATTTAATGACCAGCTAAAGAACAAGCTTCAAGGAATTGAAATGGACTTCCAAAAGTTAGAATTTCCCATAAAGACACTAACCTGTGGGGTCAAGGTTTCATCTATAAAGGCACTAGAGCAGGATAGCCTGCAGCCAGTGATGAACCTGGTATCAGTATCTGATCTCAAGGGGCAGGAGGCAGAGCAGGGCCTTCCAGGGGCAGGGCCCTGAGTTAGTCAGGACTCATTCAGCTGTAAGTGACAGATTCAATTCAAACTAGCTTAGGCAAAAGAGGCAAAGCTTACCATAGAAGATCCGCACTTCAGGAAGGCAGGGTCACCTGAACCTGGGACCCAACAGCAGTCCATGATCCCTTCTCTTCTCTTATCTTTTTGCTCTGCTAGGATACCTCATTTCCTTCCATGAAGCTGAAATCACAGTCCCTCGGAGCTCTGGGCACACATTCTCTCAACTTCATCATCCAAGAAAGAAAGCTCCAGTTAGATAAATCCCAGAAATTGTCTATGGCTATACCACCCTGAACACAACCCGATTTCATCTGATCTCAGAAGCTAAGCAGAGTTAGGCCTGGTTAGTACTTGGATGGAAGATAAATCCCAGAAAAGGCCCCGATATGCCCATCCCAAGACCAATCTCTGTTGCCAGGGGTGAGACACCATGACTGGCCCCATCAGGTCAAGGACAGAAAGTGCCTTTACCAGAACATCACATACAGAGCACTGGGTGTCAGGTTAGGAAGGGCAGTTCCCCAAAGAAAATGGGGGTATAGCAAGAACATGCTCCTGCAGGAACTGCTGGGACCTGGTCAGCCCAAGACATTTGGCCCTCAACAGTCCAACCCCCACCCTTCTCTGGTAAGAACTAATCTACTGAACCTACTCATTTGAGATGTAAAGCAGTTAGGGAGTCTGGGCTCTCCCCATGGCAATGGGGGAGGGGAGGTGGTCTTTGTCATGCAGAATAGGAACAGAAACAAAACTAATGCTAACTGTTCTTTGGATTCTCATTCTGGAACTCTACAGGGTGCATCTCTAACCTACACAGCAAGGTCAATAGTGTTGTGCTGTCTTTCAGATGAGGAAATCAAAGCTGGCAAAGAGAAGCAAAGGTGAGTGCCTTGGGTCACACAGGTGATAAATGAAGGGGGAAGGTGAATTGGGCCTGTCTTTTCACATGGGCTGCACTTTCACAGGTGAGGGTATTTCTCCTAAACAGCCTGTGGGATCTCTCCCCAATAACACTGGCACACTGGCCTCAAGGTAAGACATGTGGGTGGATACATTTTGGGACATTTTTCAGCCTTCTCCTCCTGCTTGCCTGTAGATATCTGCGTAGACAGCCATGGCCTATCTGAAATCCAAACCCATCAGGAAAAATCACCTGAGCCATTGCGTGGTTGACCCTTCCTTTGTGCCTTTTGGTCTAGAGGTGGCAAGACACTTTATGAATGATTGTGACAGGATGTCGGCTGGGCCTTCTTGTTGATGAGGAATTGACAACTGTTACCCTTAAATGAAAATGAGATAATGGTAATGACCCCCACATTCTAAAAAGCTAACACCTCCCCCAGGGCTTATTAAGAGGCAGCAGAAGTGGCCACTCTATAATCAATCATCAACCCCATCCCTGGACAATACTTCAAGGAGAGCACTGGGAGAGGCAAGGAAGTGGGATCCATGGGGAGATCTATGTGGCTTTGTGGGCCACCCAGGATCCCTGGATAGATGAAATTCCTCGCCCCCTGCCCCATGAAGGCTGGGAAGATGGGAATGTTTTCTCTTCACACCAGTGGGGAGGAGGGGTCTGGAAAATCACTCACGGAAGATCAGGAGTATCTACAAGACTTCTCCTTCCATAGATCTTTCTAATGCTGACATCAGGCAGACGGGAACACATTTTGGGAGTGCATGGGAGAGTTTCCACATTTCTCCTGAAGGTGAGGAGCACATGAGAACAGCCTCGTATTGCCTGAGTAGGAGGCTTAGAAGAGACTCAGATGAAGAGTGCCCAGGAGGAAGAAGAGCAGAAGGAGCATGAGGGCTACAGGGGGAAGCAGGAACCACAGTTCCCCAAACCAAGAGAGGAGATGCTCCCAGAAAGGGTGCTGGAGACTTGAACTGCTCTCAGGGTTGACAGGAGACAGGGTCACCCCTGAAGAGTCTTAAGCAATGGAAATGGGATGAAACTGAGCAGTGGCCCCAAAGAAACCATATCCACCATCTACCCTGAAATGGCCACATCAGAAAAGACCTCAAGCTTCAGACAGACCCAGATGGTGCCACAGAGGAATCAAGGCCACCCCATCAGCCCATCACATGACAGTCATGTCCATTGGCCCTCACTGCTTCCCATCTCTCCTGCTGCCTCGAGCATGGACAAGCCAGAGACAGAAGAGTGACAAGAGAAAGGAAAGGAAAGCCAATGCTCTGTCTCCATCCCAGTCTTCTGAGCCACAAATCTAGACAGCTATAGCAAAAAAGAAATCATGGCATTACACAGAATATCGGTGTTTTTAACAGGACCTAGCTGTGTTTAATCATCTGAAGTGGCCAGGCAGTTATAGAATCTGCCAAGCTAAAGTAAAGGTTGAGAAAGGCAGACACCACAGAACACAGCAATGAGTGGCGAAAAAAATGTCTCATGCTGGTGTCTCCACTGCATTGAGTGTTCTCAATCAGCCATTTACATCATTTGGATTCTCTTAATTGATCTATCTTCCCTAATCCTTTTGAGCCATTTGGTGCTCATTTTTATGTTTTGTTTTGTTTTTTTTGGGGGGGGGAAGATGAGAAACAAGACCAGAGCCCTCTGTCTTCTCTGTTTTGCTTGTATCTGCTTGGCACATTCTCTCACAGAGCAGACAGACTTTCTCTGGGTGGCCAGAAACAAGGCCACCGTCCTCTCCAACTTTAGATTCTTCCTGATTCAAAAGCCCAGAGTTGGGGCCCTTCTCCAACTCCAACAGAAAAATCTCAGGGAAAGACCTCGATTGGCCTCACTTAAGTCACAACATACCCCACCAAATGAGTGATTGCAATTTCCATATTTTAGTAAGTTTCTCTTCTCTAAAAGTTATAAAGTCCCATTTGTAAACAAGAACCTCTCTTTGGCTATCCCTTTTTTATCCTTGGGATAATAAAAAGATTAAAAAGTCATGTGGCTACTGTTTGGACAGCACAGCGTATAGAGCACTTTCATCATTCCAGAAAGTTCTGTTGGACAGCACTGATGCAGATGCTTAACGGAGACCCAAATCACAAGCAGACTGCACCAAGAACACGTTGGCGATCAGAGCAAGGCAGGCATAGAACCAGGAAAGACCAAACGCCAGAGGGCAAGGCCAGTCAGCAGAGGCCAGGATGCCCACAGAAACTGCTTGGGGACACATGTGACTGCGGTGTTTGGGGTGACAACTTCCTTCTCACCGGGCTGGCTGCGTCTTCCCAGGCAGGCACCAAATCCCACCTGCAGAAGGAGGTAAGCAGGTACAGCTGGCTGGAGTGGGGCCTGTCGTAGCTGGAGGCAGGAATAGAATTGCCTTGCATTTGCCTTTCCTGGGGGAGACCCCGCACCCCAAGGTCCACATCTGTCAGGGGAGAAGCAGAAACAAAGGAAACAAAGTCACTTAACTATCCTTTCTGGAGAGTCCTTAACCTTTATTTCTTCTCTTTATAAATATTCCGATCAGGATAAAGCCAAGAGAATAAAGGTCTGTAGGAGTTGGGGCTGAACATCCAACCCAGAATATTCCTTTTTATTTTATTTTATTTTTATTTTTTATTTTTTCTGAGACAGAGTCTCACTCTGTTGCCTAGGCTAGAGTGCCGTGGCGTCAGCTCACAGCAACCTCAAACTCCTGGGCTCAAGTGATCCTCCTGCCTCAGCCTCCCAAGTACCTGGGACTACAGGCATGTGCCACCATGCCCGGCTAGTTTTTTCTACATATTTTCAGTTGGCCAATTAATTACTTTCTATTTTAAGTAGAGATGGGGTCTCGCTCTTGCTCCGGCTGGTTTCAAACTCCTGACCTTGAGCGATCTGCCCGCCTCGGCCTCCCAGAGTGCTAGGATTACAGGTGTGAGCCACCGTGCCCGGCCCAATATTCTTTTTTATATATGTACCAGAATTCAACTATTCCCTCATGTGAGGCACATTTAGGTTGTCCTAGTTATCTTTGCTTACCTAGTCCCTGCCACAGTGTCTGCCACAGAGCTGGTATTCAGAAAATGTTGAGTTAATCAATTAGTCCCCTTAATTCAGTTACATAAGAAAACAGTATAGCTGCCCAGAAAAAATGTTCATCTATTAAATGTGGGCAACAAGGGAATAATAGGTATGAAGATATATGATTTAAGCCAAGGCTGCTGCAGTACAGGATCACCAGTGCTGGTTCTGACAGAGGTTTGTGCCCTGCCAGTAACTAGCTGTGCTCCTTGGACCTCGGTTTCCTCATCTGTACCAAGTTCAATGTGCTCCATGGCCCTGTCCAGCTCTGAAATTCTCTGCATGGTGACACCTGGCCCTTCCTTCTTTGACCTAGAATGTAAGCACTTTCCCCCCTAAAAGTGTATAAGAGAGATTTCTGCTTGCTTTTTGGTGGAGATAAGGGAGTTTATTAAGATGGATTGAGTAACCCCTCCTCCCAGAAAAATGAGTCTAGGGGCATCCCCAGTCCATCTGGGGCCAGCTTAAGTGACCTTTAATTAAGTTGTAAAACTACTCATGATTATGCAAATCTTCGTCTGAGACCACAGGGCAGAAAGTCTTCCCTAACCCCAGAGGAAAATGGAAAGCCTTGTTGAGTGGTTGATTTCTGGAGGCGGAGGAGAGAAGAATGTGGGGCTCTGAGGAGGGGTTAATACAGGAGGAGGTCATAGAATTGCAGGCAAGAAATTAAAAAAAAAAAAAAAAGGCCAAGGAAACAGGCCCTTCCAGTAGGTAAGCAAGACAAAAAAAATGAGGCAGGAAATAATATGTAAAACTACCTACATAGCCTGTAGTTAATGCATTTATAACTACTTACATGCCTCTGGTTTGCAAAAAAAGAAAAAAAAAATGGTAGTGAGTTCAATATCATCAGCCTAACTTTACAGATGAGGAAACTGAGTCCAAAAGAGGTTCACTTTGATGACCTTGCATTAACGAGAGCCTACTAAGTGCCAGGCACAAGTTACACAGCAGTGCACGTGATGGACATGAAACTGGCAGCCCAGTGAGGGCTGTCAGATACTGAACAAATGATTAGCCAAATACCTATTTAATTATAATGGTATGAAGTCCTATAAAAGGGATAGTCCAGGGTACTCTCTGGGGTACAGGGAAGTAGCAAATGCAACTAATTAACGTGGGGCAGAGGTCAGAGAGGGCTCTGCAGAAGTCAGCAGAGACCTGAAGGATGGCTGGGAAGTAGCCAGGTGAGGAGAGTGGAGGTAGGAAGAGAGGTCCCAGCTGCCTGAAGCACCATCGTTTTGACCTCAGGAAGATTTCCTCAACCCCTACCCCCACCCCCAGACTATGCTAGGGCCCTGACAGTGCCCTTATAGGATCCAGGTTCCCTTCTCACCCCCTAACTAATTTGCAATCATACGTTTCTTTTTGTGATTGTTAGATTAATGTCTGCCTTCCACGTTAAGCTCAAGCTACAGGAGACCAGGGACTGTCCCTGCTTTTGGTCACCACTGTACCTTCAGCACCTAATACAGGACTGGGACAAAGCATATGCCCAATAACCATTTGCTGAGCGGGGAAATTAATAAGCTGATGAGTGTAAGAAATCTTATAATTAAAGAAAAATGCCAGTCCGGGCCCAGTGGCTCACGCCTGTAATCCTAGCACTCTGGGAGGCCGAGGTGGGAGGATCGCTCAAGGTCAGGAGTTCGAGACCAGCCTGAGCAAGAGCGAGACCCCGTCTCTACTAAAAATAGAAAGAAATTAGCTAGACAACTAAAAATATATAGAAAAAATTAGCCGGGCATGGTGGCACGTGCCTGTAGTCCCAGCTACTTGGGAGGCTGAGGCAGGAGGATCGCTTGAGCCCAGGAGTTTGAGGTTACTGTGAGCTAGGCTGATGCCACGGCACTCTAGCCTGGGCAACAGAATGAGACTCTGTCTCAAAAAAAAAAAAAAAAAATGGCGAAATAGAGAATAGCAACTTGACTTCCGGTTAGTATGGGGTCTTCAGCAAATTATTTACACTCTAAACTTCGCACTCAAAACTTAGAGTGTAAACACGAAACATAGTATCCACACTCTAAATGACAGTTATTATTTACAGTAACAATAAATAACCTGAAACTATAAAAATGCCTGAAGCTTTCCTTCTGACACTGTGTTTGATGATCCTCGTTTTGGGGTGAGAGGGGTGGGGTGACCTGCCCACAGTCACATGGGCAGAGCTCTGGACCTGATGCCCAGGCCCTCACCACCAGCTGCCTCTTGACCAAAGGCTCACAGTCAGGGGGAGCTGGCTTCCTTCTTCCCTTCACCCCACAGCAGCTCACCTCTCATGAGCTTTTATTATCAAACTTTGAAAAATCTCCATACCACCTTCTCGGTTTTTTGTCTGTACCACCTGGAGGATTATTTGCTTAATATTTTTCTTTAAATCAACCCAATGTGTTACTTTGGAAAGTTCAATGGTAAGAACACTATCATTTTTTTCTTAAATAGTAGAGAACTGCAATAAACACAATGCAAGCGAAAACATCTTGCCTGCATCCAGATTTTAATGGGTGAGAAAGGATCTTAGCCTGAGAGCTGATCTCTCTGTGTTGAAACAGAAGAAATGCTAAAGGAACTCCTTTGTACAGAAGGAAAACACTCCCAGATAGAAGGAGGAAATGCAGTGCACCTAAAGGGGTAAATATAAAAACTGTTGATGGCTTAAAGCAAGAATAGTAAAAACATATACATACGAGTAAAATATATGGCAACAAGAGCAAAAAGGCAGGAGAGGGATAAATGGATTTGAATTGTTGTAAGGACCCTGCAGTGTTCAGGATGTGGTGAAAGTACTGATTTAAAGTACAAAGCAATAAGTTAAGGATGCAGTTTGTAATTACCAGGGTAACCACTAAAACAATGATAGTACAAAGCATAACAGAAAAGCTAAAACAGAAGATAAAATGGGGAGGGGAGAAGGAATTAGCAAAGATGCATTTCATTAACAAGGTAAAAAAGATGCCGGTACAAACCCAAGACTTCAGTAGAGCTGAAGGAAACTTGGAAAGAAAATAAGCTTTGTGCTTTTTGATTCAATGTTTTCCAGTGTTGCACAGATGACCCACCTGAAATCCATCTCCTCTTACCCTGAAGAAGTGGGTAGGAGGCTTCGAAAGCTTGTCCACCAGCGGATATGACAAGGAGGCCATCCGTCACTAGGAATGGCGCTCGGAATCCTGTGTCCATATCCTTCTCACTTTTCTCATGGGACAAATGTCAGAGCAGAATTGGGCTCCACATAAACAGCCAGATACCACGTCTAACCAGAGCCCTTCCTTTAAACCGGTGAGTCTCATGGGGTGATTTTGCCCACCCAAGAGTATTTGACAATGTCTGGGGACATTTTGGGTTGTCACAGCTAGGGGGAGGGGGACTGCTGCCAGCATCTACATGCCAGGGCTGCTGCTGAACATCCTACAATATGCGGTGCAGCCCCAAATAACGGGGAATCATGTGGCCCCAAATGCCAATAGTGCCAAGGTTGGGAAACTCTGCTTTAGGGCAAAACTAATCATGACATCAAACTGGAGTCTAGAGCTGAAGCCAAGAGGAGGAGAGTTGGCCACATGAACGCCCCTGTTCCGAGTGCCACACTGATAGAAAGACTTTCAGCCCCACTTCCCTGGGCTGGAATCAGACGCATCATCGGCACTGGGGCTCTTCTCAGAGAGTTTGGCAACATTCTTACGCACAGAAAAAGCTCTAGTTTCACAAAGCTGCAATCCTAGAAATTAGGTAAAGACCTTTCCTGACATCAAACCCCAGAGAGACAGCATTGTGGGAACAGAGTAATACAATACTGTTTTGACAGGACACATCCGCAAGACCTATTATGGACACATAAGTGACCTTCTTAAACATAAACGACTCCGTGGTCAGTCTTGTGCCTCAAGCCATTTCTCCGGAAGGCCTGAGTCACTGTGCTCATCTTTGCTTTTCTTGGTTGTGCAGGGCATAGCCAAGTGCATTTCTGTCTTTCCTTGATATCTGTGCATCGTACCTCCCAGGACTCACCTGTGAACTGCCACCAGCTATAGCTGTCACCCTGGCCTCCTCCTTTGCCCTGGCAGAGGCTCCAGGAGCCATCGTGCTTCCTCCACAGCAGCGCCAGGCCTCCGGGGATGTGCCCTCCTGTCTCCTGCTGACAGCCCGGCTCTGCAGAGCCTCAGAGGCAAGAGAGCAAAGCTCCCCAGAGGTTCCCTGCTCCCTGGCAGGCATCCCCAGGGATTCAGGGCAGGCAGAGAATTCTCTCAGGAACAAAGTCTTCGCTGTGCCCCAGGCCTCCCTCCCAAGTGATGGTCTATTCAGGGGTCCTCAAACCATGGCCCACGGGCCACATGCGGCCCACCCAGGACATTTATCCGGCTCGCCAAGCGAGTGTTTTTGCCGCCGCTGCCTGTCCTGCTTAGCAGCCAACTCATCCCGGGCCCACAGTGCACATGTGTGGAATGTGCGCCGCACTCTCCAACGGCCCTCCAATGGTCTGAGGGACAGTGAACTGGCCCCCTGTTTAAAAAGTTTTGAGGACCCCATGGATATGTGCAGGGAGCGAGAGTGGGCCCGCCAGATGCAAGGGAAGGCCAAGGAAGTGGGAGGGGAGGGCTCACACTCCTCGGAGAATGCTGATTTCCCGAGCCTCTGGCCCTGCACCGAATCTCCTCTGTGCTTCACCTTGAAGTTCTCCAAAAGCACTCCGAGGATCTCCAGGGTGGGTCGCGCACATTCATGCTGAGGCGAGGTCTGATTTGTGGCTCAGAGGAGTTGGTGTCAAAGCCATTGCTGTGTCCGTGGTAAGTTTTCTCCCCTGGGTGGCTCATCCCCAGCTGGTACTAACCACCATGGTGCAGACCTTGTCCTGCATCCAACTGTCCACCAAGCTCAGCCTACTCTAGCCCTTGCTCTCACTCATATCCCTTCTCCTCATCCCCCCTCCATCCCTAATGCCTCGTCTTGGTCTAGGTGGCTCATCTCTTACCTGGATGACTGGGGAGTCCCCTGCCCGTCTCCCCCACCTCTTGCTTCCTGACTATGTGACCCTCTGCAGACACCTGTGGATGTACAACATCTTCCCTTATGATTTCTGAGAAACATAATTCTGATCATCCTCCTGCTTGAAACCTTTGAAAGACTTAGCCTAGCTTCCAGAAAACCCCAAAATTCCTTAGTATGGGACAGAAATTCTTTTTGGAATGCAGCCCCTCCTTTTCTCTTGAGCTCCTCTCTGCCCAGTCAACCCCCCAGGGAGGATGATAATTAGATGAGTCAATTACAGAGAAAGCAAAAATCTTCTGGGCTCATGGCTTTGCTCATTGTAAAGGTCATCCAGGCTGAGGCAGCCATCCACGCCAGGGAGGCTGGTCAGGGTTGGAGGCGTTGGCTCCTGACTCTGAGGACCACGGCGTGTGCTGCAGCCCAAATCGCTAGTGCATGCTCGCTGCACCCCCTAGGAGAGCATCTTTCGGATTCCAGCCGCCTCTCAGGCTTACTACTCTCTCCTCTAGCCACATCTGAGCACGGGGCAATGACATCCCCTGAGCTGCTGTGGCATTTTTGAGGCACTGTGCTAAGCCACTCACTTGCCCTGTCTCCTTTAGTCTTCCCAGCAGCCCTACGAGCCAGTGTAATTATCATCTCCATTTGCCAATGACCAAACTGAGACCCGGAGGTCAAGCAGCTTGAAGGTCACACCATCAGAATACGGCAGCCCTGAGATGTACAATCACCCTTGGCCGTCCACTTCCTAGGTTAATGTGTGGAGCCGAAGTAGCTTCAACGTAAAGCACGAGGAGGACACTTTACAGCATGTTATTCATTTTTCTGTGTATATTTTCAGCACGTGTGAGGAGCTGCTGATTTGGCATTTCTTCTGAAAAGATGTCTCTTCCTGCTTTGGGGACTTATGCATCCTGTTTAAAAGAAAGGATTCAGAAGTGTCTTGGTGGTGAGTTGCAGTCTGGCCAATGCTGCAAACATCCTCTATGTCTTGACCAAATTTGGGAGTAAAGGAGTAAGAGCTCTACTGCTCTACTTTGTCACCCTGATCCCAGAGGCTGCAGGCTGGCGATCTCAGTTCAGAAAGTGACCTTCCGCATGCCCGAAAAGGAGTGAGTTTGATTGTAAATTTAAACCCATTGGTAGGGTTCTCCTAGGGACTCGAGGGGGTGTTCTGGCATCTCAGAGACAGCAGCTGAGTTATTTGTACCCTGTGTCCCCCCTCCAGTGTGGAGAAAGGTCTCAGCACCTCCTACAGAAGAAAGGCCATGAGACCATAGCCTGAAGGAGGCCGGACAGGGAGGCTCTCAGCAGGGGTGCCCAAGAAGACTTGCATTAGACAGGCAGGCCCCCCTGGCCAGGGGGTGGCTCACATGGTGGGGGGGCGTGTGCATTCCTGGCATTCAGGAGACTATCTCTCCCCAAGATTTATGGACTTCATTTTATGTTTAAATGGTTTCTGTCAAAATTCCAAGAGGCTTTGGTGACTGATGGGAAGGACGGAAAGGAGAAAAATGCTCCGGTGGTGGAAATAGCACCGAGAAAGGCTGCTCAGACATTTGTTTGGCAAATGTCTACTGAGCAACTACCGTACATCTTCGACGTATTCCCAGATGTAAGAGGGGCTGGGACCACAAAACTCTGAAGGATACTCTTCAGGCTGTTGCAATGCCTGGCCTCTCAGAGAGTGGAGGCCTGTTGTCATTTCTTCCAACTCAGGGGCAGAGAGTGGCATCTTACGGGAGCCCAGTTCATGCCAACTCTGCCCCAGTTAAGCTTCAAAATAAGTGAGCCCAGGAGCTGAGACTCAGAGACAAGGAGCTGCTCTTTGCTCTTCCATAGGTCTAAATCCTGCATGTCCCCAAGTCCCTGGCAGAGTCACACCCCATCTAGACATGATTTTGGCCCTGCTGATGTCTGCCCAACCTTGGCTCTCTGAGACCAAGACACACTGCACTCCCCACGGGCCACCTACAGCCTCCTTCCAACCAGCTGAGAGCCCCCTTATCCACGCTGCCCCTCGGCCCATGATCACCTTCTATACTCCAGCCTCTCCTTTGAAATAAATGTATTCAATGCACAGGTACAAAATGGATAAAACTGTGTTTTTAAATGCTGATTTCATGCCCCTCCCAAAGGCACTCTTTTGTTCTGTTTAATTTTTACTTGAGTTTGGTGATAAACTCTAGGGCGGATTCATCAAAGGAAACTGATAATTACTAACTCTGTACATTTTATTTTGTTCATTATTTTGTTAACACCTGATTCTGAAAAATACTCCTCATGAATGGGCTGGAAGCTGGCACAAAAATTATTAGCAATAATAAGATATTTTTTGCAAAGAAATAAGCTTCTCACCTGCCAGCTACGGTTAAGTACGTGGGACTTGCTTTGTAGCAGCCAACTGCACCAGCGAGCTCCTTCCCACTTGCCTTCAGATAAACAGTGCCTTATAACCCAAGAGCTGGGCTGCATTTTGCTTTGCAGAAATGTACCCCTCTTGTCCCAGCTGGGATTCCTGGCAGGTGGAAAATAGAAGATTACAAGGCAAAGGGGGCCTAGTGCAGTACCAGAAAGAGCATTAAGGGGTAGATGTTCTAAGGACTGGTTGCGCTGGCATACTGGGAGTCCTCACAATTGCTGAAAGTAACAGAAAGTGTGTGCATCTGTTGATGCATTCCACATCTATGAAGTATTTATTATGTGCATAGTCCTCAATAGAATTCAAGTGTATATACGTAGTGGGTGTTGGTTATTTTGGGATACTTTCCAACATCTTTAAACACCCTGCCCATCTTTGGGGAAGCTACCTGGCTTATGGTGCTTGTCCAAGGTAGAAGCAGGAATCACTCTTGCTTAGCCACCCTTGCTGCTATAGTACAAGCAGGCGACCAAACAGGGTCTCACTCTGTTGCCCATGCTGGGTTGCAGTGGCACAATCACAGTTCATTATAACCTTGAACTCCTGGGCTCAAGCAATCCTCCTGCCTCAGCCTCCCAAGTAACTAGGACTACAGCTGTGCACTACCATGCCCAGCTAATTTAAAAAGAAAAAAAATTTGTTTTTGTAGACAGGGTCTTGCTATGTTGCCCAGGCGGGTCTCAAACTCTTAGCCTGAAGTGATCCTCCCATCCCAGCCTCCCAAAGTGCTGGGATTACAGGTATGAGTCACTGCACCCGGCTCACATGAGACTTTGACTGAGAAACTATTATTATACAGTGAAGGTGGTGCCCCAGGGAATCCATTCTGCCGAGCACAGCAGCAGATTATTCCAAGTAGCATCCAAGCCCCAGACTCAGGGGAGTGAACACAATAATTGTGCCCAAGGGTATATCCCCGGAAGCAGATCTGGGAAGGCATCTGGCCACTGTTCTTAGTCACTATGCTGTCAGCAACCTGTTCCTCTGGCCCTCTCAGAGATTCTGTGAATTATCTAATATTCTTGAACAAATTCCTTTTCTGCTTAAACCAGCTAAAATGAGTTGCTGATGTTTTTGACTGGGAACCTGGACTGTGGTAACGGCTCTATATAAGCTGCAAGTGACAAAACCTCAAAAGACATTTTCTGTGTTGTGTAAGCAAAAAAAAAAAAAATCTAGTAGAAGTATCAGTAGCTTCAGGTATGGTCCAGGTATGGACCAGGTAGCTGGTCCTAGGAGCAGGACCAGCTGCATAATTTTCAGGGCCCGGTACATAATGCAAGCATGGTGTTCCTTTTCAAAAATTGCTAACAATTTTGAGACAACAAAGTAAGAGTATTAAACCAAGCACAGGGCCCTTCTCAGCTCAGAGCCCTATGTGACTGCAACAGGTTGCATGCTCATAAATCTAGACTCACCAGGGGCCCAAACAACACCAACAGGACCCCACTGTCTGTCTCTCTCTACCTCTTGGCTCAGCTTTTTTTCTGTACTGACTTCATTCTCAAGCCAGTTTTCTCTACATAGTGGCCCCCAGCAGCTCCAAGTTTTAAGAGCAACAGAAAGAGAGAGGTGTCTTTCCTAAAATTTCAAAAAAAAAAAAATTTTTAGAATTTGGTCTGATTGGTCGATCCTGGATCACATACCCATCATGGAAGGTGGAGTTATCCCCGGTAGGGCCATGTGACTTTAGAGTGGAGGAGGGGTAAATCAGTGAACCGTCCTAGTAAAAGGGAGACTGGCCAGAGGTGACCACTGTACAAGGTACACCTGCTGATTTATAAGATGCTTATAAATTAATAGGAAATATGACCCTGTAAGAGGATGTGACAGAGACAGTTAATGTTCTCAGTGGAACATGTGCTCCACTCACTCCAGCCTCCCTTCAGCTAGGTTTGGACCTGTGCAAGTTCTGGATTGCAGATTGCAAACCAAAGCAGTTAGGACCTGGTGCCCCTCCTCCATCTTCCCCCTCCCATTGGAGGCCACATGTTCCAGAGCATAGATACAGGCTGGGGGAAAGTGCCCGACAGGCATTCCATTACACGTAAGCAAGAAATAAACCTTTCTTGGTGATAAGCCACTGGCATTTCTGTCTTTGCTTATTACTGCAGCAAAGCATGACCTATTCTAATGTGGTACACTTAAGACAGAGCACACAAGACTTCCCTGACTCTTGGTGATCAACACCACATGCTTGGAGCACAAAGGAGCACTGTGGATTGGTACGGTCAGGAAATGTTTTACAGTGGAGAAGGCTGGAACAAGGTCTTGAAACATAGGTGGGATTTGAATAATCAGGGGAAAGGTCATCCCAAGTGGAGTCCCATGCGAATACATGGAACCCCATGAGCGTGTGGTCCTTTCGGTGTTACTCTGAGTTTGATTGTTTCATTGATTTAACATATTGTAAATTACAGATCCATCCATGCCTCCACTGGGATGTCCAGGGGCAGGAGAATGTGTGCAGATAACCTCTGTGCTATTAGCGCCCTACTGCCTCACTCCAAAGAGCCTCACCCTCAGCTGGACTGGGGGAAAACAGGATACCACGGGAAGTGCACTTCCATCTCGGGTCTGTCAAGTCACAGTCCCCAAAGGACAGTCGCCGAAGATGCATGTCATAAAGAGGCTGGGAGCAAATTCAGTTCCTTCCCCTGCATGTTGGCACATTAAAAGAGAATTCCCACACTGAAGAGACCTACTACATAACTTTGTGTACCTTCCAAACTGATTAGACCAGTGGTCCCCGACCTTGACCTTTTTGGCACCAGGAACCAGTTTCATGAAAGACAATTTTTCCACAGATGGTGGCGGGGGGCGGGGGGATGGGTCCAGGATGATTCAAGCACATTACATTTATTGTGCAGTCAGACCTCTCTGCTAATGATAATCTGTATTTGCAGCCGCTCCCCAGTGCTAGCATCACCGCCTCAACTCCTTCTCAGATCATCAGGCATTAGATTCTCATAAGGAGTACGCAACCTACATTCCTCGCATGTGCAGTTTACAGTAGGGTTTGCACTCCTATAAGAATCTGCCAGGAGGCGGAGCTGCGATGTGAGTGATGGGGAGGGGCTATAGAACACAGATGAAGCTTCCCTCCTTCACCCCCCACTCACCTCCTGCTGTGTGGCAGTTCTTAACAGGCCACAGCCCGGAGGGATTGGGGACTGCAGGATTAGACCACGGTACCTCTTTTTTCCTTGAAACCATCAAAGGATACTTATGGACACTGTTTCACTGTTGGTACTATTTTATACATTTGACCCTATCCCTTATAAAAAGCATACATTGTAGATTTTATAATGTACAATGGTACATTATAAAATGGTATAAATGTTAAGTACCTGGAGTTCGGACCTATCAACCACTACGAAGCCAGAAAGACAGTTATAGTCAATACTCAGCTAAGTTCCTATTCACACTGAGCTGAATCTCAAAGAGAAAGAGAAGGAAAGGGGAGAGGGGAGGGGAATCTGTGTGTCCGTTTGGAATGTTCTTCGTTGCAAGTGGTGGAACAACAAGACTAATTTGTTGGGCTCACATTTGTATTCAAGGCAGGAGGAAGGGGCAGAGGTATGATGCCAGCTTTCTCTGTCCCTTTAATCAAGAAAGTGAAAGCTTCCTCGACAGTCCCCAACAAACAATTTCTTCCATCTCACTGGTCCTAATGATGCCACAGCTGAAAGGAGGCTGGGAAAGTCAGTCTGGCCTATCTTGGGGCAGGTAAGGAAGGGAGCGAGGAATAAATATTTGGTTGGTCAGCAGTGTGTGCTACATTCTGTAGCCAGAAAAACTCAGAATCTGCACCAAGATATTTTAGCATTTCTGTATGTTAAGATCTAGCTGATGCTGCCCTTGTTTTTACATTTTATTGGAGTAAAACGAACAGAGAGAAAAGTACATATAATGTATAGCTTGGCAAATTTTTACAAAGTAAACACACCCATGAAACAGCACCCGGTTAAAGAAACAGGAAATTCAAAACTCCCCCAGAAGACCTTTCACATTCTCCTCCGGGAGGTGGACACTCTCATTACTTCCCCAGCATAGATCAGGTGCTTCTTCTTTGTTTTTCACTTTGCAGTTTTGAGTAACAGAGGCTTAGCAGCTTCTCAGGTGTGTATTTTGTATCAGTATAGCAATTTTTTCTCCTATGGTAGACAGTAAAAGGAAGTGGTATGAAATGCGAAGGGTATTGTGGGCTAGATCCTAAAACATCGTAGGATCTGCCTGGTCAGTAACCACTGTAAGTGAGAAACAAATGTACCGCCATTCATTTGGACATTCACATTCGCACTAACCAAGTCCTCCCAGGTGCTGGGGAAAATCATTACTGTTAAATACATAAATTCCTGATGCCACTTATCCTAGAGAGATTAGAGCAGCCCATGCAAGAAGCAGCTCAACTGGAAATCAGCTCCTACCTGTACTTCCGTTAGCGGTTCATATTCAGGAACTCTCATTTGTTTTCTCCATCCTGAAATCTTTCTCCAGCAGCAGAATCTCAGGTGTCTCATTGTTTCTCAGTTTTCCCCGCTTTGGAAAGTAATTGCCCCTCTTTATGAAGTGCCTTCAGAGTCCCCCAGGTTAATTTTATTTAAGCCACGTAGACTGTGCTGTATTTCATAGAGAACATATATTCTAAATTGGACACATCCCAGGAAACTTCAACCAGCCGAACACAAGACAATCACATAAACATTTTTTTTTTTAAGCAGAAGAAAATCACAGCCACTATGTATTTACTGGGTACTTTTTCTGTGCTAGGTGCTGTGTTAAGTGTATTACACTTATTTCATTTAATTCTCACAACTACCCTATGAGGTAGGGGCTTCCCCGTCTCACAGATGAGGAAAGAGAGGTTCAGAGAGGCTTATGCCTTCTCCATGTTCTCACAGCCAGTAAGTGTTGAAGGGCGAAGTAGAACCTAAGCTGTCTGACAGAGGAGTGTGTACTGGCCATGCTCAGCTGGTAGGAAACCCATACTGGCCCTCACCATGCAAAGGCAGTGAAGTAGAAGAGGATGTCTATAAAAGCCATGCATTTAGGGGCCCCTAGGGTACTGGTAGACCTAGATGAAAATTGAGAGGACAGGAGGATGCTCAGGGGTCACCTGGGCCCAGGTTAGAGTCCAAGTAAGGGTAGATATCCCCTGAAACCCACACCTACGCAGCTACACATGAAGCATCCTAAATGGGGGAGGGGCAGGGGTGGATTCACTCTCCTTGGGGCCAGGAGGACTCAGCCAGAGTCTCCCACCCCCACTCTAATCAAGGCTGTCCTGGAGCCATGAGCCCAGTCTGAGGAGCTGGGGTTTCATCAAGGCTTCTGAAGAGCTACAGGAAAAATGCCAAATCCCAGCTGACCCCTTATCTCCCCAAGCACTCCACTGCTCTGTCCAGATTCCCATAGCCAGCTGAGATATGCAGAGCAGCTGCCCCCAGGGTAGGCCCAGGCTGAACACATAGACCTGACATGCTGACTGTGGTCTTAGGTCGAGGTCTCTAAAAGCAGACACTGAGATAACGACTGGTGTGCAAGTGATTTATAAAGGAAGTGCTGCCAGGGGAGGTTGGTAAGGAAACCAAGGAAGCAAGACAGGGAAGGGTAAGAAGCCAAGCAAGGGTGTGATCCCAAACAGAGTCCCTTGGAGGGTGGTTTAAGCCTGATCCCCACAAGGAGCTCTGGAGTGAGTTGTGCCTCAGTCTTGTCTGGACCTGAGACAGGGGAGCTGGCCATTCCATCTGTCCCCATCTGTACCCCTCAGTCATTGATTAAGGGGCACAGCCTGTGTGGATGGACACAGAAATTCCCAGGTATTCTCTGTGCATGCGGACAAAGTGGGTTCCAGTAGACTGAGGACAATACTCTAAAAAAAAAAGAAAATGCAGGTACTGCGTTTTTGCACCACTCTTGGTGATGAACATCAAGGTAAGGGATGGGTCACGAAATGGTGCAGGCAATCTAAAATGTGGGCAGAGCACAGGATCCAGACCCTACCTGTAGCATCCCTCCTAAAACGCTGAAGCATGTAACCCTAAAGTTCCACTGGGAATGTTCACACGTGATCTCTCCAGCCAGTGACTCAGGAAGTGCCAGGTGATGGGCAGGTAGTGAAAATAAGATGTTAGTAATATGTATTTCTGACCTTTTATTTACCTAACTTTTTCTTTTTTTTTTTTTTTTTTGATACAGAGTCTCGCTCTATTGCCTGGGCTAGAGTGCTGTGGTATCATCCTAGCTCACAGCAACCTCAAACTCCTGGGCTCAAGCGATCCTCCTGCCTCAGCTTCCTGAGTAGCTGGGACTACAGGCATGTGCCACCATGCCTGGCTAATTTTTTCTATTTTTAGTAGAGATGGGGTCTCACTCTTGCTCAGGCTGAAACCCAAAATTTTAAAAATTAATGTTATGCTATCTATAAGACATAATACAAAAATTAGATTCCCTATTTTGAAGTGAACAAATCACATAATAGTGTTTATAAGAAATGTATGAGCTGAGTCCGTCACAGGCACAAAATTTGCACAAACTCTGCTCATATCTTTTGACACCTGCACTTAGTCACAGGCAGCTACATACTGCTCTTGAGAGATGCATATCATGAGATTCATTAAGGATGAGATCCTAGAAGAATAGGATTAATTGCTAACAATAAAATATATGAATACATTTTATAACAGCTTTATTGAGGTATTATTCACATGCCATATAATTTCTCCATTTAAAGTGTACAACTCAGTGGTTTTTAATATATTCACGAAGTTTTGCAACCATCACCGCAATCAATTTTAGAATAATTCCATCACTCCAAAAAGAAACCCCACACCCACTGACAGTCATTCCTCATTTCTTCCTACATCCCGAGCCCTAAGCAAAAATGGCTGGGAGACTATCTGTCTTGCTTCTCATTTCAGGAACCATTCAGAAAGCCTTATGGCAAAGCATAGCTCTGAGAAGTTTCCTATTCTCCATAGTTGGTTGAGAAAGCCATAACTTTGGGATTCCCTTCTGATTGCCAGGCTCAGTGACTGACAAATCCATCAACAGAAAGAAAGAAAGGGAAAGGCTATACGAAACCAGTGGAGCCAAGCTAATGAATCTGGTCCCATGTCTCAGTCCAAGAGAAATGTGAGCATTTGAATACCTTGCTAGCCCAAGAGCAGCGGCTGCCTCTGGCACACCAGGCAGGGGTGTGGCTTGGTTTCCTTCCTGAATACCACGGGGATGTCAGGTCGCTGCCTACAGAGGGTCTGCATCCCAAATTCACACTTGGGGGAAACAGGGCATTCTTTACACGGGAAGCCGGCAGTGCTGTGCAGTCCTAGCTGAACCAAGTTATAAATTTCCATAAAAGCCTCCTTACCTTTTGGGAGAAGAAAAAGGCAAGGGAGTGCCCAAGCATATTATAAAATCCTTTAGAAATAAATTGACAATATTACTAAGGGGCTTATATCTGACCAAACTTTTTTTTTTTTATTCTTCCAACTGTGGCCCAGAAGTCTGGAAAAACTCATCTATGAGATTCAAGGTTATTAAGTCCATTAAACATAATCACCTGGGTATGATTTTGCAGTATAAAAATCTTGGCTAGAGTGTGGCATTACCAAGCTAGGTGCATTAAGTAAACAGTTATTTGAAGACCTTTTCCACTGGAATATAAGAATAAGATGGTGAAAAGAATACATTTTCTGAACATCACATGGGCCCCATTAGGAGGGCTCTGTGATCACATTATTATGTGCTTTGTCTTCAAACAGAGACTTCCCTGTCTTTTTCACCCATAAGCAGAAAAAGTCCTCTCCATGCTCATTATCGGGCTTGCGGAGCCCGTTCTCTCTGATGTGCCTCCCTCCCTCACTTTGGAGCTCCACTTCCTTGAGATCTGTCATTGTCACCTTTATTATAATGGTGCCTTACAATTCCATAGCTAGCGATACTCAGGGGAGGAGTATTCTGATGAGGAGGGTGGGGGTGCCAGGGAGATGTCTGCGATGGAAGTTTCCACAGAGGCTACACTGAAAACTTGCAGAGAGAAAGTAGGACTGATGGGGAGATGGGCATTTTGCCACCCACGTTTACCACCCTGGTCTTATGCGAGAAAAAGACGGTAAGGTCTTTGAAAGTGTTTGTGAAAGTAGATCGTGCAGTTATTCTATTATAGTTGCCATGGGCAGAAATATTCTCTTCCCAGGTAAAGCTAGCAGAGTCCGGTACACACAGAAGCAGTTGAGTAAACAGGTAGAGGTGACACACTTTCCTTGTATCATATGTGGGCAAAAGGACCTTAAAACACCCATGAGAGGATGAAATTCTGGCTGGTTTCCTTGTCTAGCATTGAATAGGGTCTCTAACTCAGTAGCAAGACAGTTAACCAGGCCAATAGAATATGATGGGCTTCTTTCATTCTTTCTAAGAAAGATTATGCCTCTGTGGATGCTACTCAATTTGAAAAAAAAAAAAAGACCCCTAAGATCAGTGAGTATGATTCATCCACATTTGGGAGTAGAAGTGGCCCAAGATATCAAAAAAAAAAAAAAAAAAAAAAGAACCGAAGTGCAAAAGCAATATTTTTAGAAGCACAGCTAAGGGATGGTCGAACAGGCAGCAAAAAATCAGAAAAGGCTTAATCCTTCCAGTTAGTCTGCTTTGGCCAATACAACCAAATTTAATCAAGTTTGTGTGCAGATGTGACTTGTGTGACAGCTTATGACATTCTAGAGAGGAATAAAAGTCATGTCTGCCTATCTATCATCTATCTATATTTAATATATTTCTCTCTAAGAGTGAACAACCATCAAGACAAAAATAGACTTAAAATGTACACAACAGCGTGATGAGTTGCAAAAGTCAGATTTAAAAGTTGTTGGGGCCCTTTCAATTATTTTTTGAGCCTGCAATTAAAAACATGATGCAATTTTAGGAGAGATTGGGTCTAATACCACATGAACATGGCATATAAGTTGCTCTGCCATTTTGAGCAGAACAAAAGAAAACAATGAAGAATTATGGGAAAGGAAGAAAATGCACACATTTGATGGATAGAAAATATGGGGACTGTAAAGTCAAAAGATACAGAGAGGCTATTTCAGATAGAGAGGACTAGCAGGAAACTCTTCTGCTAATAAGGGCAGTAAAGGCCAAGTTGCCAGGAAAGCTGGGAGACTCATAATCATTTGCAAGAGGAAATAGGTTCAGGCAGTGAAATATGACATCTTGCTCATGGTAATCCAAGGGCAGTTTCCATAGTGGTGGGTGATTCTAGGAGAGACTGCAAAGCAAAAAAAAAAAAAAATCACAATGAAGGTAAAAGTTGTTGAACATCCTCTAGAATACATTCCAAATAGATTAAAGATATAAATGTAAAAATAAAAATAAGAAATGTTATTAGAAAACATGGATTCTTCTTCTATAACTTGGAATGAAGAAAAGCATTTCTAACTATGACTCAGTATGCAGAAGAGACAAGAGAAAAGATTGATTAATTTGCCTACATAAAAAGAGAACCTCCTAAGAAGTCAAAGAAAAAGAAAGAGAAGGAGAAAGAGGAGGAGAAGACAAAAAAAAAACAAACATAAAAACACCATAAACAAAGACAAACAACTAACTGGAAAAATAATCATATCACATACAAAGACTGAATCTTCCTACTATAGAGATTTTATAAAGATTGAAGGGCCAATAGGCAAAATATATGACCCTCAGTTCACAGAAATAAAAAGAAAAATACTCAGTTGTATAAAAATATGCTCAACCTCATCAGAAAGAAAAATGCAAATTTAAATCACACTGAACTATTATTGTAAAATTCCAAAAGTTTGATGACACATTGTTAACTTGGATTCTACCAAATAGTGTAGTGTAAGTAGTTTATTTGGGAGGTGAGTCCAGGAAACACAAGAAGGGAAGTGAGGAAGAGAGAGAAAGAAGTTCAAACAGGATCAAGCCAGTCACCACTGTGGGTACCTGAGCTCAGATGGGGAACTGTGGGAGACAGTGTAGAACACACTTTAGAACTGCCCCCTGTACAAGTGAGAAAGCAGAAGTATCTATCCATCCACTCCCTAGTCATCATTGGTTGATTGCTGCTTGTGCAGAATTAACTCAGGCATTTCTGCCCTATCCGTCCCCACACTCACACACAGGCCAAGACTGCTTCCAGAAGAAGAAGGAGGAGGAGGAGGAAGAGGAGAAGGAAAAGAAGAAAAAAAAAAAAGCCCTGGGTTAGAGAATTGCAGCTGTAGTATAAAGGTGACTGTCTAGAGCAGGTGTCCTCAAACTACGTCCTGCGGGCCACATGCGGGTGTTTTTGCCCATTTGTTTTTTTACTTCAAAATAAGATATGTCCAGTGTGCATAGGAATTTGTTCATAGTTTTTTTAAAACTATAGTCCAGCCCTCCAACGGTCTGAGGGACAGTGAACTGGCCCCATGTTTAAAAAGTTTGAGGACCCCTGGTCTAGAGGGTATGGTGGACACAGAAGTATCTTCTACACACCCTCTGTTGATGAAACTGCCAGAGAACAGGCATTTGCAGGTATTCTTGGTGAGAATGAAAATTGTTACAACACCTGTGATAATCGGGAATGCCTATTAGATATTGGCAATTTGACAATATCATACTGATTCCTCTTCTGGTGAATATGTCCTTTTTTTATTTTTTTATGAGACAGAGTCTCACTTTGTTGCCCAGGCTAGAGTGAGTGCCATGGCATCAGTCTAGCTCACAGCAACCTCAAACTCCTGGTCTCAAGCAATCCTCCTGCCTCAGCCTCCCGAGTAGCTGGGACTACAGGCATGCGCCACCACGCCCAGCTAATTTTTTCTATATATATTAGTTGGTCAATTAATTTCTTTTTATTTATAGTAGAGATGGGGTCTCGCTCTTGCTCAGGCTGGTTTTGAGCTCCTGACCTTGAGCAATCCACTCGCCTCGGCCTCCCAGAGTGCTAGGATTACAGGCATGAGCCACCATGCCTGGCCAGTGCACGTGTCCTTTAACTTAGCAGTCTGACATCTGAGAATTGATCCGACAGTTAAGATTTGCACATGTAGTAAATGACACATGCACAAAATTATTCTGCAGCACTATTCGTAGTGAGAAATGCTTGGAAACAACCAACCTAATGTCCATCAATGGGCAGGAGCTAGTTATATAAATTAAGGTACCATGGAACACCATGCAGTCATAAAAACAAATGAGGTAGCACTCTCAGTACAGATATGGCAGGATTTCCAAGATATGTTAAGCAACAAATAATAAATAAAAAATAAAGTGCAAGAAAATTATACTAGCTTTTGTATAAAAAAGGAGGGAGAAAGTAACACAAAACTCATATTTGTCTCAGAGAAATTGACAGGATACAGAAGAAATTAATGACAGCATTAATGTGAGAGCGGTGATGGTGGGAACTGGTGGGCAGGGTGAAATATATGTATATTTATGGACAAAACACTTGGAGGGGTTTCCAAAGCAAGGACCAGTTCATCACTTCATGGAGCTGGTGACTTGTGGTCTTTCCAAAAACCCATATCTAAGCACATGGAGTGGTTTAGAAATTAATTGAATGAAAAAAATGGAGATTCTAAAAGAAAGTGACATACAGTTCAATCAAATATTATGGAAATTTTATTTCAAGCTGTTGGAGATGGACATTATAATTTAATAAAATAATTTTGCTAGAAAAATATATATGTACATATAACAAAAAGAAAGAAAGGGAAAGGCTATATCAACTCAATCAAGCCAAGCTAATGAATCTGTCTGGTGTACCAGTCCAAGAGAAATGTATTATATATATATCTATATATAGACATAAATATATACACACATATAAACATATACACACATATACATATGTGAATGCATTATTTAATTCAAAAATTTAGAAATGCTGATGGAGATCTTGTGGCATCACTTATGGGACACTTTCATTTTATCTCACACATTTCTGATTTGTTTGAATGTTTTACACGGTGCATGTATTATTTTGCAATCTGAAATAATGAAATCTGCCTCTGCTTCTTCGTGTCATCTGCTCCAATCAAAGCACCAAACAGAAGCATCTGATTGGCTGAGCTGAGACCTCATGCTCCAGCTGCCACCACCCATGTTGCCCACAATACTCTACCTGAGGAATCCCCCAAGCTTAGGAAAAAGGGTTCAGAAGGTGTTCAGACAAAAACTGACACATGTGAGACTCTGCATTCACTTCTGATGGGTACTATACCCTGCTCAGTGCTGGGGTGGGGGGATAAGGGGGAAGTGAAAAGAGAATTTCAAAAAGAGTAAAACAAACCCTGCTCTCTGCAAAGCAGTCTCATTACACTGCAGCAACTACAACATAAAAGTATCTCATTTTATCTAGAGCCTTATGACTTAAAAAGCTTTCATGTTATTTCATTTGCTTTTGACAACAACGCAGTGAGATAACTCCAGTGTCCGATGTGGTGCCTACCACAGAGCAGGTAGTCGGTAAATATTTGTTGAATGAATTAATGAGTAAAGGAGTGAATGGGTAAGGCAGATTAAATCCAGTGGTTACAGTGGAGGCTTTGCATCAGCCCAATTCAGCACTGTCCAGTGGAACTTACTGTGTTGATAGAGATAGTCTTTGTGCCATGCAATATAGTAGCCACATATGGCTATTGAGTCCTTAACATGTGTTAATGAGACTGAGCAATTTAATTTAATTTAATTTTAGTTTATTTAAATGTAAATAGCCACGTGTGGCTAATGGATCTTGGACAGTACAAGTCCAGAGTTCAAATTCCAGCTGTTTATTTAGCTTATAACCTGTGCAAACTAAGTCTCAATTTCCAAAATGTGAAATGGGGAAAATAAGGTTTCCCTGTATTTCACTAGTTATGATGGTTAGAAGAGGACTTAAATATGAAGAGTGAAGTGAAGTTCACTGCGTTGTGAAGGTCAGACAGAGCTTCATGCCTGGCAGAAGCTCAATAAATGGAGGCCACTATTTGGATTGCTGTGACTCTCAGTACCACTGCTGCCACTGCTACGGCAGGAGACATTACTGCAGGTGATGCCAGCGTGGCAGAATGGGACCTGCATGTCCTGTGTCCTACAGCAGTGGCTTTCTAACTACCAAGTTAAGCAAGGGCTCCAAGACCCCATACCGGCCCTAAGCAATGTCTGTGCACCGAAAAAATGAGTCTTCCACATTTGGTTAAATAGTATTCAAATTCATGTAGATTGCACTAGGATTAATAAAACACAAATTTGTTTAAAATCAATACTGAATTTATAGCAGCTTTTTGTCATTATATAGATTCTTAATCAGCAGATACTAAAAGTACAACTATTATTAAGCAAGGTATCTCAGAATCACTTGACATTGAAAAAGCATCCTTCTCCTCTTTGTTAACACCTCCTTGTTAAACACTATTAAAGATGGGAAAGACACAGGATTTATATAAACACACACACAAAAGTTAAATATTAAGAGAAAATGGTGATGCAAGAGACTTCATAAACTAGTATATGTTCTAGGTATATTGGCTAGAAACATGAATGGCGGGTTTTTACCAAAGGAGGTTTATTTAAAGTCTCAGTTAATAGAAAAGATCAAGGTGTAATTCTCTAAAGGTTTCTGAGATAATCAGTAACTATAACAAATTAAGCTCCAAGTTCAGTTTTAAAAAACAAATTGTACAAAATCAGAATGAGTGAAACGATGCTTTAAAGCATATTATGGAAAAGATTTGAGAGTTTAAGAACAGTGGTCCTGAGTGGAGTGACCATAATCCAGAAGGTATATGAGGACCCATTGGAATGAGGAAATAAAATACTATAACCTCTACATTTACTTTTTACCTTAAAAAGAAGAACTCAAGCTTAGTTGATATTTAATCTATGTATTGACAGCAGGACATGCATATGATTTAAATAAACACATTCAGGGGGTCCATTTACAAAATTATTTTACTAAGAGAGAGGACAGCACAGTTAAAAATCTTTAGAAATTTTTGTTTTGGAAGACAAGCAGCTCAGGATAAAACTGCAGTATGATGTGATTATTAAAAACAAGCCCAAAACTGAATCTTCCATTAGTTAGCTTTTCCTATGTAACAAAACACCCCAAAATGAATTGGCTTATAACCATCACCATTTTTTTTATTGTTCAGAACCTGTACAATGTCACTTGTATTAAAAATAAAGGTTCTGAAAACTAAGTCATATAAGAAGAGATTGAAAGAACTAAGATAGGTTTATAAAAGAACATTAATAGGAAAGAGGAATGTGTGTTTTAAACATGTACTATCTTGATTTCTTACAGCTTAGTTTCTCATACAATTTATGGTGGAAGGAAAAATATTTTGAATGGACGATGCCTCAGAGCAACAGAAATTAATGTACTTCCTTCTTTTCAGAAATAAATTTTAAAATTATAGAACTATATGACTTCAGAGAGTTGCATTTGGGGGAAAGACAGTCAGCTGCCATGAAAATTACTGGAAAATCCCAGAAATGATGTATATATTTTATATTTGTTAACTTTCCTCATTTTTATCAAAGAATTGGCTATTTCTCTTTTTCAAAGAAAACCAATATGATCTTTGTTTATTTTCTTTTCCCCCAATTCAAATTCTATAATTGCAAATTCAAAAACATGAGCAGGTTTGAAAATGGATTATGAAGAAAAGGCTTTAGTATAAACAAAAGAAAGATGGAGTAAAACACATGTCCGTCACTGAATGAGAAATGGTGTGCTAAACATGCGATACCTCCGCAAAGAATGGTGGTAACTCAGAGCATTGCTTGTCCACCTAAAATGAGTGTGAAATTAAATATATTTTAAAGAAAATCCATGCAAATGCAGTGTCCCTTCTGGTATACTTGGAACAGTATTCTTTTTGAATAATTTTATATCTTCTCCAAGAACTAAAATTTCTGCAAAGTTATACCAAAATGCTGTTAAAATCTATGCATTGTATAAGAAACTAATTTACTGTATTTAAGATTTAGTATTAAATTTTAAGATCATCCAACAAACTAAATTTTAATAACCAATAACCTTGAAAATTTGACCATGATACAATTTACATGCTTTGTGTTTTTCAACAAACAACAAATTCGGACTGCAGTGTAAACAAAAATGTCATTTCTTTTAGCAGCATTACTGGGAGAGACATCAGAAATGACTTTACCTTTAAGAATTTTTTAGCCAAGTAGTTAAAAAAAAAAATTCAACCTGTATGTTCCTCCACTTTTCTAGGCCCAAAGTTATTTTTTTCGCTGAGTGGCACAAAATAGAAAATGGACATTTGCTTCTGGCACTGTGACCTCCTCCAGGCCCTGCCGTGTTACCCCAACACAATAATCTCTGGCACACACTTGTGATATAACCAGCAACCACTCTCCATAAACACTCAACTTGACAGCAGGTGAGCATTAAAAAAAAAAAATCTCTCTTTCATATTGATGAAGAAAGCCACGCCGTAAACACACTTCTTTCTTTTATAAGACAGATGATTTTCTTTGAAATTATTACTTCAGTTAGGTATCTGCTCAACACTGTTCTTTTTCTTCTAGCTATACACATGGACACATCTAATTTTTGTCCTAAAACCCACAGAGCTCTTAACCATTACAAACTACTGTTAATTTTTAAAAGAAATCTATAGCTTATCCATATGTTTTCCAATTGAGGCACAGCATAAAACCTCCATAAGTTTAAAAATGCCATACCCCATAATACTCATACACACCCGATACAACTCCACACTTACCCACTCATGACTAGACCATTCAGGATGGGGTGGGGGAGGCAGGGGGAAGAGGACTGGAGAGGATTTTGTTTTTTCAATAGGCATATTTACCAGATAGGACATTTTGCTCTGTATTTTGTTTTAGCATGTGGGGGGAATCATAATTGTATTTAGACTTTATATGGCATGGGTTACTCAGTTCACAGCACAAGCACCTGCAGCAAATTAATTTGTTGTAGCACATTAATTATCTCATAGCTTCTATTTAGGCTGCAGCTGTTGCTATTATGTTAATAATATTTTTTATTACCACTGTATACAACAGGTTATGGCAATAATAGAAATATCTCTCTCTTTCTTTCTTTTTTTTTTTTTTTGACTTTCCCTCCCCTGTCATCTCCTTTTTTCTGTGTCAGAACGGGAGACTGAAAGAAATTTAGGCAAATTAAGCCCCAAAGCGCACTATAATTTTCTATTTCTGAACTGATTTGTAAGAGAATGGGTAAGTGAAATTAGCAGAGAATCACCCTACACAAAGATGGCGCGTGCAGAATTTGTGAAAGCGAAAAAGAAGACGAAGGAGAAGCAAAGAGGGACAGAATACTGCAGTGCTGGGGTGGTGAGTGTTTGGATGGGGGCGGGGAAAATGCTGCAGTTTTCATGAAATAATAAGGTGGGGGAAAAAAGGCATACAAAGAGTAGGTTTTTCATTGTTTGTAAAATATAAACACAGATGAATTCTGTCTTTGGTTTGTTCATGCTTTTCACTCTGCACAGCAGGGATGTTCTTAAGAAGTTGCCCTCTGCGAAATTTCACTAAATGGGAACCGTGGACCCTGCATGATGGGATTATAATCACACCAGCCACTCCTTTTACATAATTTTTTGTTTAAGATCCAGTAAGACTCCCTGTTTTTAATATATATAAAGCAATAGACATGTATATGTCGATAAACTGAGGGTTTGCGTCCCTACAGCCTAGTGCAAGCTAAAACAAACAAACAAAAAAAACCGGTGATAACACATCTACAAATCTCAATGGATTGAAAAACAATATGAAAATTTTTAGCTGACAAGAACATGTCTGCTGCCTGCAGTTCCTGCAATAGCTCACCATGTTGCCTACTAACCAAAAGATCAAAAATTATCGATTTCATGGCGCTGCGAGGTCTGGAAAGAAAAGCTACTTTAAAATTTGCATTGTTTAAGAAATGATTTAAAAGAAAAGAATCATTTTTTTTTTCTGAACACTTTGGAAAGTGAAAATAGTTTGTTTTAATCTTATCCATGATTTACTATAATTCTATTATTTTTTAGCAGCTGGAGTCCAGAAATGATTTTTTTCGAAGAATTTAGGATTTTGCCGCAGTATACATCTGCAGTCCCAGAATCCTCTGGTAAGTTAATCCTTCTTGCGATGGGAAACGCCTTTAACCTTCTTGTGAATGAAATGAAATATCTGCAACCATTTTGAAATTTTTAATAAAGGGGTGAGGGTGTGTGTGTGTGCGCGCGCGTATGTTGGGGGTGTGTGTGTGTCTCGAAGCATGATTTCTTAGCAATGAATGCAGCGGTATTTGTCTCAGTTCTTAGAAATATTGAGAAACATATACCTTTATATTCCTTGAATATCATAGACGATGTCTCCATTGCTTCGCCTTCACATTTTCTATGGTAGCCATTAAAATGTACTTGCTTAGTGTTGCAAACCAATGAAGGCCTTGGGAGCACACGTAACTCCAAGCGTGAAGGGTGTTTCTGGAATAACCGAAGCCACCAAGGCCACCACCACCACCATGGCCATTCCTCTCGCCACCTTCACTGCTCCTCCCTCGCTCTGCAGCACACATCAGCTGCAAGCTTTCCACGGTGGCTCTCCGCCGAACTTGCCCAGTGGGTTCCTAGATCACTTGTGTGTGTGAGAATAGCCAACCATGTAGTCTGACAAGAGGTATTTACAACTACTTAGCCTGTTCAGCTGGAAAGAAATCAAAAGATAACATTGAACCCTGAGATGATATATTGCAAATCAAAAGTCCCAATCCATAAATAGCCCACTTGATGAACTGCTAAATGAAAAGCTGATCCTGATTACTGTCCAGTGTTTTCATGTTGTCATAAAGAAATATTTTTTTTAACAGGTCGTCTTAGAGCATTGGGATTGATTGTTTTTAAATGTGTGGAATATTATTCTTACCTGTCCGCTGGGAGGGGTTCTTCCCAAGGGGATTGGGATGTAGAGTCCAAAGGAGACCACACCCTCGTTTCACTGCTTGTTTTCTACCCCTTCTGCTTATTTTCAAGTAGGGTTGATTAACAGTTACAATTTTAGATTAATTTAAGGGACCTAATCAAAAGGAGCCAGTCATCCGTTTCCCTCTCTCTAAAGGAAGCTCATTGTCTTAGGTGCTCAATAAATGTTTAATTAATGGATTGGATAGAGTTAAGTGTCCAAAAAGTGAGCAGACCTTACAATGCTGGCTTGATTAATGTTTCTGTCTGAAATGCGAAAATAATCTGGGCATTTATTATTTTGTTTAAAGGTTCAAAAGCATGTATTTTAGAGAAAGGACACTTTACATTCAGGTTCTATGTGGCCATCATTTGATATTCGAATGGTCTAATATCATGACAAAAAATATCTTCTCTGTTAAACTAGCTGGAGACAATTTGGAGCTTAAAATTTAGAACCATTTGTCTGTCGCTGTTTCACAAAATTAATTTATGTCAAACCCAGAGGGCTGGCTCTAGAAGGAAAAGGCATAAAAAAGATAACCAAGTGTTTTTATGAAATGTATTGTCCAAGGTCAATTTTAAAAAATTATTCTTACAAAATTACTTGTTTCACCAACTCATTAGGTATTTTGATACTGTATTTCTCTTTGGTTTAACGATAGTATTTGTCTTCATTTCACAAAAGTTATTCATCTCATATATTTGTTGAGACAATTGGAACAATTTTTGCTTTATGAAAGATGCAAATAAAAATTCTGGGCAATATGTTAAATTTAACCAACTTGTTTTAGTACTAGTTACCCCAATAATATTTCAGTGCACTTAAATTTTATGGGAAAAACAGCATGCTGCATTATTGGAAATTTTACATTTTCTTTAATTAACATGTGTTTGCTTAAAGTATCAATAGGGATTAAAAAATCATAATTTTAAAATTAAAGTATCTAAATTTTAGAAAAATGCTTCAATTAATTTGGTACTGGATTAGAGAAATACAAATACAGAAGTGTTTTTAATCTTTAGATCTTCTATTGGTGCAGGTTTTTTAAAACCAGTTGTAACAGTGTGCCTTATTCAGCAAAAATAAACAGAACATAGAAAAAGCAAACATCTGTTTTTTAAAAAAAAATCCTCTAATTGTGGTTAATCAGTTATCTTATTTTGAACGTATGACTTTAATCAAATCAGGTGCATATTTTTTTAACTCTGTATATGACAATTAAAATTGTGGATCAGCACCTGAAAATGCCATTTATACTTTTGAGTTTATATTAGAAACATTTTGCCCTGATGAAATACCTTTTTCTGTTCTGTTTAAACTATGACCAGCTGAGTTAACTACAACCAACAGCTACACTTAATTCTACAGAATTGCTAACAAAGATACAAATGCGAAAGTCATTCTAGACAATGGATCTCACTGAGTATCATTTTAGTGTGTGGACTTCTTCCACTGCAGTGGCCCACACGTGCTACGATGATAGGCAGCAGTTGGCATTACCACTGCATATAGTCAAATATCTTTATGACAGAAAAATAAGTTATTTAAATAATATGTTGGCCCTGACACAGCTATGCCTGAAACTACACATCCTACCTCCATGAGTGAATTAATAAGTAGGCTTCCTGCTTGCACCTATGTCTAAAGATCTATTGTTCGCAGGCATTAATTATAGCCCTATGATAAAAGCACTGAGATAACTTTCACTGTTGCTTTTTGTACTCCACTGTTTTGGAGGAAAAATAAGGATACAACAATAGACTGGAGAAAGTGAGTCGATCATAATTGCCCAGCTTCGACAAACACTAATCTTGCTGTATCACAACGGGAACATTTCCAAGGGGAGTGAAGACGCCCCCAACTTCAACTTATTGAACAAGAAAATGGTTTTGAAAAAAACGGAGAACAGTTCGAAAAATTAGAGGCTGCCTAACAGTTCCTTTCACAAACACCGTACTTGGACTTCTCAAATGAGGAACGCCGCAGAAAGGCAGCGCCCCTCCGAAGAAAAATCCCCACGAATAAATCTGTCGGTACCTAGTGACGAGTGTAACCAGATAAAAAACGGAATCTATGCGAATTAACCTAACGGGCGGTGCTCTGGGGCTAACCCACTTCCGTCAGTTATCTGTCCACAGTGGGCGCTTCGCGAGGACGTGCTGAAGCGCGGGCTTGGCGCCCATTTCCAGCGAGAGTTCACGGCCTTCCGAGCGGGGGCGCGAGGCGGCTGGGCCCGGGGGTTCAGGGCCCGGTACCGGCTGAGCCGCCCGTCCGGGAAGCGGGCTCCACCAGCCGCACGGCGGGGGGCTTCGGGGTGCCGCGAGACCGGGCTGCGAGCCACAGCCAGCAGGGGCCGCGCGACGTCGGCGCGAGTCCCACAGCCCGCGCCCGGCGCGAGTCCCCAGCCCGACGGCGGGGCAGCGGCAGCCCCGGCGCTCCCCGAGCCGCACCAGCCCAGACCTCACAGCCCCGGCCGCTGCCGCCCGGGTCCCGAACTTCCGCATCCCGGAATCTTTTCCGTCCGCCCCGCGCCATCCCTGAGGGCCCGGGCCGAGGTGCCACCTCCTCCCGCGGGCAGCGAGAAGCGCGCGGCGAGCCCCGCGCCCGCTCTCGGGATTAGGGGTGCGCGCGGGGCGGGGGCGCCGGGCTTGGGACGGAGGAGGATTCCCGGGGTCGCCCTCCCCCGACCCCGGCCGGCGGGGGGCCGGCTTCCCCGCTGCAGACCATGGCGCCCTGACGGGCTGCCCTCCGGTCCCGCGCAGCCGCCAGCCGCCACCCCGGGAGCGTCCGAGGGGTGCGCGGGCACCCCGCCCTGACTCGGGGCGGTCAGACGGCGGCGGGCCGCTGGGCGGCGCGGGGACTACTTTCCGCCGCCCGCCCGCGCCCCGCCCCTTGTCCTCGCGCGGCGGAACGCTCCGCGCTGCGCCGGCAGCGGCAGGATACAGCGGCTTCTGCGCGACTTATAAGAGCTCCTTGTGCGGCGCCATTTTAAGCCTCTCGGTCTGTGGCAGCCGCGTTAGCCCGGCCCCGGGAGCGGAGAGCGAGGGGAGGCGGAGACGGAGGAAGGTCCGAGGAGTAGCTCCAGTCCCCGCCGAGCCGCCACCGCAGGCCGAGGACGGTCGGACCCCCGCGGCGGGAGGAGCCTGTTCCCCTGAGGTGCTTGAGCGTTCCGTTCCTTACCCTTCCGGGGCTGCTCCCGCTCCCTCTCGGAGCCAAACTTAGTCGCCGGCGCGCGGTCCCGGCGGCGGGCGGGGAACCGGGCCCGGCGCAGCCCGGAGGCCTGGGCTGGGGAGCTGGGGGCTCAGACGGGTGGCGGGGGCGAGCCGCGCCCCGGGCGCGGAGGGCGGCGGCCGGGCCCGGGTTCCGGTCGCGCTGCCCCTCGGGGCCCCCGGGGGCGCCGCTGGCGGGGAGCGGGTGCCGCGTCCAGGAGCCCGGATGGCCGGCGGGGTGGGGGCGGGGGCCGTGGTTTCCGTCCGGGGCTCCAGCCGGGGCCGAGTTTGGGGGAGGGACCCTGTGCCTCTGGATGCGCCGGGGCCGGGGCGGGGGGCGGGGTGGGGACGGGGGACTCCGCCTTCCCAGCCCCAGCGGCGAGTTGGGGTTCGCGCGCTGAGGCGGGGACGCCACCCCAGGTCCCATCTGCCTGGGGCCGGTGGACTTTCTCTCCAGGTTTCCTCTTGCGTTCTTCAGGAAAATTAGAAAAGTGTTAACGTTGGATTTTTTTTTTTTAATGCTCTGCCTTGTGTGAGTTTGAATCGAAGCAACTTTAAACCTTAGTAGAGTAACCAAACTCTTAGTGCAGCCGGTGCGCTGCGTCAGTAGGGTGTGCTCGTATAAAAATCCCTGCCTTGCGCCTCTATTTTCTCGTTCCTTGCAGTGAGTGAAAGCGACGTGTAACGTGCTGCGAGTCTTCTGGGTTTATGGCAGTGAGTATGAGACCCCAGTGAACTAAACGGGAACGGGGAGGCGAGGGTGACTTGCCCACTGCTGCTTATGAAGCGAACCGCGGGATTCAGCCTCTTCAACTGCTTCCAGAATTTTGTTAGTGGAAATAATGCATTCAAATAGTTTTGGGGTAGCTAAACTTGATTTGTGGAGCACGTTTTCTTTTCAGCGGAGTGGATTTTTTTTTTTTCCTCGCTGCGAAATTGGCCAAACGAAATTGAGGCGTTGCAACTTCTTTCAGTGTTTTGTCTGCTTGAGAGGACTTTGAACCGACGCTTTCTCGAAGTTCCCATAGCCGCTTCTGAACCTGCCAGGCTTTGGCCATCGGTCGTAGTTGTTTCCTTCGTTTTCTGTTCCCTTTTGGTGGGAGCATTGTCTCATACTTTGTATCTTCCAGACATCTGTGGTCCCCCCCCCCCGCACCCCGCCTTCCCCGTTTGTGAGTGGTGAATGAAGAGCGACTGGGCTGCTGGTATGCAGAGGTCGGCAAAAGGAAATCGAGGAGTGGTTTTAGTGAAATAAGAGCTTTGTATTGTGAATAATGGTGGCTTAGACTAGACATCAACTTGAAGAGATGGCAGCATTTCCTTTGATAAAGTCTAGGCTAATGTTTTTCAGATCGCTAAGTTGTAAAAAGTATTTCGTCTGGAATTTAGAAAGCCATTTCATTATTTACTTAACACTTGGTGGACATTCAGTACCTTCATATGTCTTCGTGTTAACTCGTTTTCATTCTAAAATACTAAATTTAGCTTTAAGTGTTATTTACATTATGCTGCTGTTTATTATCTGCTTAAATTAGTGACATAAATTTCTACTTTGGAGGCTTTTTGACTGAACTAAGGCTGCTGGTACATTTATTTTACTCTAACATTTAAATCCTCAGAATCAAAAAAAAAAAAGAAAGTATCCTTAAGGTTTATTTGAAGATGTCCTTTCACACTAGACAAAATTTGATTAATTTGCACCCCGTATTCATTACTTTGACCTAATCTTTGTTCTAAAGGCCATGTGCAAGGACAAGGCCCTGAAATGATTGCAACAGTAACTTGAAAAACTTGCAGAAGTCTATTCTATAGGATTAAAGGAATGCTGAGACTATTCAAGTTTGAAGTCCTGGGGGAGTTGGGAGTGGAGGGGACTGGGCTAGAAAGCATAGTATAGCATGTAACTTAGAGCCCTCTGGAGTTCTAGGCTTGCCAGTCTCCAGAAACCAAAACAGTAATTTAAAACAGTTTTCTGGAAACATGAACTTTTAAAAAAAATAAGGCGGCTAGTGGAAAACGAAGCATTTAACGGCGTTCAGGTATCAAGAAGTATTGAAGAAATATGTTTTTTAACCTGTCATGTGATTACTTTCTTTACCAAGATTATGATGTAGAAAAACATATTCCAATATTAAAATTTATCAAACTGAATTGAGCTTCCTGCTGTTCCCATCGATGACTGGAATGAAAATTGTCATAAGTGAAGGTCTGTATGTTTATTTTATAATGTCTCCACCAAGATAGGACGGGAAAACAAGGAGACAAGTTTCTCTAAGGGTACTTTGAAATGTGGTGCTTAGAAAAAGTATCTGCAATTATCCTCCTTTGTTATAGGGTGTGGTGGATAGACGAGTGTGTTAACTATTGTTGAAACTAGGGGTGTGGAGAATTTTCAAAAGTTTGAATATCATCCCTTTATAGTTATAAAAGTAGCAGTGAAATTAGAACTCCTGAAATGGACTTTTTAAGTATATTCAGCCAAATGAAACTTTAGTATTAATGAAATGAAATTATACATCTGTCCAGTTATAAATAAGATGATTTTCTTTCTTTTTTGTGGTGTCCTAGCTACCGATAATAGTTGTAGATGAGTAGGTGGTAAATTTTAAGTTTGTTCTTTGAGCTCAATCAGAAGCATGCTTGACTGCTAACCCAGGACACAAAGGATGAATTCTTGTAGAACTGGACAGACTTCTAATAGAAAGTATTTGCAACTCTTGTAGTGCTACATGTTGATTTGTGACATTGTTTTTGAAAACATTACTTGTGTTAACTTAGTTGTTTTCTTGTAGCCCTCTTTTTATTGGAACTATGGTATCTATTGTTGAAACAGCTTGAATGAAAACATTTTTATACTGTAAAAGTAAACATTGCCCAGGAGCTGCTTCTGATTTGTCAATAGTATGTAGCTGTTGCCTCCTGTACCTTCATTGAGAAGATACTGATTTGCAGAATTAGTTCTTTAATAGACTGTTGTTTATGTCATATTGTTACAAATTAGTCTGATAGATAACTAGACTAATAGGTTAAAATAAATACATACTCCTCAGGTTTCACGAAAGAAAAATATGTGATTTGCCTTAATTGAAAATGAGTGGGAGTTAACCCCTGTAGTTTTTCATCACTTAAATTCAGGAGGAAGTTCTTTATTTCCTCTGTTTACTTAAGAAAGCTGCTTTTGTGTTTCATGCAAGACTGAGCTTGACTCAGTTTGAAATCCAGATTCATCTTTTGAGGCCTGAATCCTGCTATCTTTTGAAGTATGCATATAAACTGCTCTGTTCCTGAGTAAAAAGAAGCTCTTAAAAGAGAAAGTCACATTACAAACCCATTTTTAGGGTTTAATTAACCATTTTTTAATCAAGTTTATTGTGGGTATCTCTTGTATTAAGAGTCACTCCCTCCTCTCAAAGCCTCCCTGAAACCTGAAGCAGCAGAGCTAATAGTGTTAGGGCATGTTTTCATTGAATGTTTTGGTCATGTTGAGTGCCCTCCAGTGGATATAATATAGTGCTTTTTTTTTTTAATTCCATTGAGTTTATGTGAATATTTTTATAAGAGTTCTTATGAGAATCAATTAAGAAAACTTTGAATTATAGAATAATTCATTTATATCAATACTACTAATTAAAAGGCTGGCTTGAGAAAATGTCATCTCAACCAGTATTTGTAGGAGAAAAGTCAAAGTTAAATTAGGGATTTTTTTAGGTCACTTTAAATATGCGACTCTGCTTAAGTATAATGATGATAAATCAGAAACTCAATATAGCAAGCACTTTTGGATGTAAAAGATCATAACGTTTAGCCATGTTGATGAATTACAGAAACTAAAATTCTCAGAAAAAGTTAATGAAGATGTGAATTGTCGATTTGTCTAAAATCATTTTCACAGTAAAACATGAGCAAGTGCTCAACTAGTTTTATTAGGAACTAGATAGAAACAAAGCTAGTTGGTTGAGTTAGTGTATGTGAACTAAAGTATATCCTAGTGACTATAGGGTCTCATTTGTACAGAGGGGAGGGCTGTGATACATAATAACGGTATTTTGCCCTTTAAACTTTTCAATAAAGAGCTTTTTCTAGGCCCCTATGTTAAAGTTCATGGCATTTCTGTTAGTGATATTATTTTCTGAAAATACTTGTTTCATATCAGTCTGATTAGTAACAGGAATGAAGCTTATTCTGAATTAGCTTTTGGAAGTCAAATGGTCAGTTTATGGAAAATTATCAGAGTTTGGATTTTTTTAAGTTTATTTTCCAGGGTATGTTGTTAAAATGAAACTAAATGTTAATAGTGTAGGTAGGGGGAGTAAATGACAGTATCATTGAATGCTCTATTTTGCCCTTGGAATTCAGTGTAATTTTGTGGAAATGTACTATTATTATATCTAGTTATTTTAAAGAAAAAAAAAACAAAAAAGTAAGATTGTCTCCAGGTGCTTTGTGTGAATGGTTATTCTAAGAAGGATTAATTATTCCTCTATCAAGGATCATATTTGTAATTAATGATGTCCAAGTCAGTGCTTAGTATTTGCAGCATTTCTGCATATTTACTATCTTTAAGCTATTGTTCCTAACTCTAAGCCTAACCAGATTGTGGGCATTTACTTTCTTTAAGCTTCTGTTCCAATTTCTCATATTTGAGAAATGAGAGTAGATTTGAAAGTTCTTTTTAAAATTATGTACATACAACTCACTGAAAAAAATTTGCTACTGGGGAGTTAATTTGTCCCTTGAAATTGGCTACTTGCCTTCATAGTGTAGCAACTGCAATTTGATGTTGAAGAAATGTGACTAAAATACAATGATTACTTTCCCAAGCCATGTAGGATTGGTTTTATTACATTGTAGGGGGAATGGCTACTTAGGTGTCTTCAGGACCAGATAGGTATGGGGTAACTGGGACAAATCGAGTACATATATCCCATCTAGTCAGTCATAAGCAGCTCCAGCCATTGTGTGGGAATATAGTTTCCATTGCCAGATTATCTGATTTTTTCCCCCTAAGAAACAGGAAATCAGATTAATGTACATCTCTAAATTTGCACGTGGTGGTGAATGAAATTTATATTTTAAGACATTGTTTAGCACAAATTAAATCTATTGGCAGAATACTTCCAGTTTGTAACCTAGTCCTATTTGGAGTATTTTTTTTTTATAATGATGATTCACTGAAATTATTTTTTCAGTGAATTTATATAATTTAGCAAATGACATTGTTAAACTGTTAGGTTTGCTTTAGGCATTTGGAAAATGTATCAGTTGATTATAGATTAGGAACTTAATCTGAGAAGGCACTCAAGATACTGGACAAATTCTGACTGCGTATACACAATTCATGTCAGCCTCAAATTTCACTGAAGTCTTTAACTCATGTCTTAGTTTACAGCAGAGGTGGTCTGCATTTCTAAGCTAAACTGTTACTATTAGACTAGATCCAAAACTTAAAAACAGTTTAAATAATTAAAAATTAATTGAATATGTTTTATTTAAATTAATGGCATATTGCTCTTTGGTCAGTGTAAATTTATATAGGTAATTAAATAGATTTTGGGTTAAATCTTTTGCTGCTAACAAGGTTTCTCATTTCCAGAGTTTGAAAAGTTGGGTGTTTAGTCTTCAGACTCCATGTTTAAATGGCAAGCTATCCCTGGACTGAAAATGCAAACCATTGTTTTTAAAAGCATCATCTGAAAATAGTGCTGTAGGCTGCAATTATTTTTATTGTGATATGGTATAAAATGCAAGCAGATCTGTGAACCTTTCATGAAACATTAATCCCACAGGCATTTTACCCCGCACCCCCCAGCCTCTCCCACAATCCCCATGTGACTCTTCATGGAGTCACTGTAAAGTTTCTTTTATAATATTCCAGAAGTTTCCTACCTCTGATTTCTTTTGAACTTGTTGAAAACACTCTTTTTCTTTTCCCACTCCTTATGACAGTTTGAAGAGTGTGAACAGCTGAATGATGCTAGGGCAAAACTGCTTCATAGCACTTCCCATTTTCTCCCTTATTTATTTCCATCTTTTAGTTTTTTTCACTAATATTCCCATGATTTTACTTGTGATTTAATAACTCACGTGTTGCTGGACTGATATTTTCTTTTTAACTGATTTGTAACAGGTATGTTAAACAATTGTAAAATTGGGGGTGTGTGGGTTTTTTTGGGTTTGTTTTTTTTTTTGAGATAGTCTCGTTTTGTTGCCCAGGCTAGAGTGAGTGCCATAGCATCAGCCTAGCTCACAGCAACCTCAAACTCCTGGGCTCAAGCAATCCTGCTGCCTCAGCCTCCCAAGTAGCTGCGACTACAGGCATGCGCCACCATGCCCGGCTAATTTTTTTCTATATATATTAGTTGGCCAATTAATTTCTTTCTATTTATAGTAGAGACGGGATCTCGCTCTTGCTCAGGCTGGTTTCGAACTTCTGACCTCGAGCAATCCTCCCACCTCGGCCTCCCAGAGTGCTAGGATTACAGGCGTGAGCCACCGCGCCAAGTTGATGAGTCTTTTGTGGCATACAAACCTTATCTATGGTTAATAAATCTTAAATGCTGGTAGCTGATCTGAGTTGGAAGTAAAAGATATATAAAAGCTGAAGGGTTAGGCTTAGTTTAATATTGTTAACAGTTTTATAAAGCTGAAATAATGGTAGTGTATATGTACATATATGAAAAACATACTTTATTGGGCATTATCCATATAATAATGTGAGGAGTTCAATTTCTTGGGAGTGCAATTTGAAGATGATCTTAAATGGTTATAGTAATTTGCTGCACTG